>JBBYHQ010349075.1:0-12088 GCA_038382645.1 Spergularia azorica
GCTCGACTTTTGGGGCACTAGCCCGGGTAAGCCCGGCACTAGCCCTGGCCCGCCCGGCCCGTGGCCGGCTCTACCGATACGGTATCTCACACACATGGTACCCAAATTAGAGAGTTTGTGCACATGGTACCCCTGATAATACTACTTTGTACACATGATACCCAAATAGTAAATTCCGTTAGATTTTTCCGTTAATTAATAATGAGGTTAATAATTTGTGCACATGAATCTCTTTCTATTTCTCCCCTCCATTTCCCTCTATCCAAATGGACCTTAAAGTCTTAACCTGCCTTTGGGAAATCTTTGTTGTTTCGCAAACTAGCCCAAGTATGCACAGCGCGTCAGCGCGTCTTCTATGTGATCATTTTGCACACGTAGCATCTTCTTTCTGGAATTCACTCACTACAACCACGTTACATCCATGCACATAGGCACACCGCACATATCATGCATTTAAGTAATAATTAATTCATTTTCGTATGGTAATGGGATGTAGTATAGTCACTATAGTGTTGCATGTGTTGGGCTCTATAAATATGGGCAAGAGAACGAGCCTTATTAGTACCAAGTCATGACTCATAATATTTAATAAGCTAATAGTTCGTAGCAACATATAAACCTATCTTTCGTAATCTTGATTTTGCAAATGGCCGCCTCGACAACTTGAAGATGAACTACTTCACTCAAATAGGATCATATCCGACTCAGGTATAGACTATTGTGTGCAGCAATATAGTATTATATCTAATCTAATTATATTATTATAGGGAAGAATGTGCTCCATGGGTCTCTAAAATTTATTCTTATGCAGTTATGCACAACTGCACAAGGAGTATAGCTAATTACTAAGATACTTTATTTATAATCTTTCATGATCTTTCAACTCTATGCATGCCATTGTAAAAATCTAGACACTCAAATTAAACAAAAAAATTTGTCGGATAATTATTTTCTCAATGGTACGGTGCATTATAGATGGGACTATTGATACTTTTGGATGCATGCCGGGGTAGTTATTTTTACGGCAAATTCACGTGGTGCCCCGAACTATGTCTATTTGCGTATGGTGCCCTACTTTTGAAACTTGTACTCTCCGGTGTATATTAAAGAGGGTGTATCTACTAATCAATCACTTATTTCATGTAGGATTAGCTTAGCTTAGACTTTTATCTAACCTGCAATGCATTTTTTTTAAAATTTTGATTAACCGATCAGTAGATACACCATTTTCAATATGTGTGCCGAGTGGCGTTCCGCAGTTTATAGCCAAATCAGGGTAATATTTTCTTACTAACCTTGAAGTCTTAATTACCTGCCTTTGGGAATTCTTTGTTGTTTCACAAACTAGCTAGCCCGAGTATATGCATACCGCGTCGATCTTTACGTGATCATTTTGTACACGTAGCATCTTCTTCTCACTACAACCACGTTACATCCATGCACATAGGCACATTTATCAAGTGATCATAATTCATGCATCTAAGTAGTAATTAATTCATTTTCGTATGGTAATGGGATGTAGTATAGTCACTGTAGTGTTGCATGTGTTGGGCTCTATAAATATGGGCAAGAGAACGAGCCTTATTAGTACCAAGTCATAATAACTACTATTAATAAGCCAATAGTTCGTAGCAACATAGAAACCTATCTTTCGAAATCTTGATTTTGCAAATGGCCGCCTCCTTTACCCCAATGCTTATACCATGCTTCAAGGAGCACAAGGAGCATGGTAGTCCTCCTCACAATAGATGAGTGGGGATCATATATTAAAAAATGAAAAATCATTTTAAGTATGGTCCCCGCTCCTTTATTGTGAGGAGGATCACCATGCTCCTTGTGCTCCTTGGAACATGGTATAATTTGCGCATTTATCCTCGACAACTTGAAGATGAATTTCGATGTAGATTACATTCCTCCAACTCAGGTATACGAAGTAGATTATAGTGTGCAGCTTATTTGTTAGAGGATTATATTCCTATATTATATTAGGAATATGATTAGCGAATATTAGATAGTATTATTTTTTCAATAATTATTTTTTCAATGGTGTATCATAGATGGGACTATTAATACTTTTGGATGCAAGGATAGTTAATTTTACACTTCTCATATTGGTTTTTACACTTGATTTTGTGAGTCATATTTGCTCGCCAGGTGGGAATGAACCATCTTACTCCTCTCATAAGAAATAGGGTAAAGATCAATATGATGAGTACAAAAATCACTACCGACTCAATGAGCCTCTTTCCTTCCAATGATTCTATGGTGATTGTCAGTTTTCGACAATTAAGATTTAACCATGGTTAGTAATTAAATAATAATATAAAATATTACATATTTTTTTGAAAGTATTATTAAGTTGTTAAAATAATAAAATATATACACCGATGTCGACGACTGCCAGTGCTTACACCGCCGGTCGACTCTATATGTTCCAAGTCTTCAAATGAGTCTTCATCTAGCATCGTCGCCCTTCGTCAATCATCCACCACCGCGCAACTCCGCCTTCTCTCTCCTTCTTCTCACTCTCATTTGACGGTCTCCTGCCACCTTTGCACGCCTTTCACTGCCGTCGTGGAGTGAAATGGAAGGTGTGAGTGGTAAGAAGAGAGGGGAAACGGAGGAGCGGGGATGAAGGCGTCGGGGTTAGAGGGCGGGGTTGACTCAGCGTCGTTAGTTGGACTACACTGGGGCGATTACAGGATGGTGGAGGAGGTGGGGGCGGGGGGATAGCGGAGCAGTGGCAGAGAGAGGGAGAGGGGTGGTGTTGGACTCTTAGGCTACCCCTAATGGTGCATTTCTTTGCCTCAGGGCAACATATCGAAAACTGTTTTTTATTGTCTTGCCTTACCTCTTTGCCTTATTAGGCACAGTGGTGTCCCTATTAGGCACAGTGGTGTCCTTCTTTGCCCTCGGGCATCAAAACAATATGTTTACATATTTTTTTTTAATTTTATCACAAAGTATATCAAATGTGGTCTCTATTTATAGAGAACGAAAAATTATAACTATTAATATAAAGTTTTTTATTTTTTGAAATTTTTACAATGCCAAAAAAAATTGTTACAAAAGGAAAAAACACATTTTTTCCAATTCTCTCTCCTCTTCTTTGCTTTGCCTCAGCTCACTCTCAAGGGCAAACTTTGCCTCAAATTTATTTTCTTGCCCTACTCTCTTTTCTTTTCCCTTTAAATTTTGCCCTTTGCCCTTGCCCTTGCCCTATACCCCCTTTGCCCTCCCCATTGTGGATGGTCTTAGTGGCGTGGGAGGAGAAAGAGAATGGTAGAAGGTTTTTTTTTTTTTTTTCGTTTCCTTTAAAAAAAAAATCAAATATCGAAGATAAGAATAGGTAGAGAAGATCAATATTTAAGATAATAGATAGACAAGATCAAATTAATTAAGGAAAAAAAATATTTTGAATACATATAAAATTATTATAGGTTGTAATCCTGTGTGGTAAGATGTATTATAAAAACTTTTTTAACCACAATTAAGAAAAATCAAATGGCTGAAAATTATCTTATCCTAATTTAATGGTCTCGATTTTATTTCTTCTCCTAATTGTCAAATACTGACAATTATCATAAATTTTTTGCTTTCCTTCTGTATATTTGCTCCAAGAAACTTTTTATGCTCCCAAATCACAATCATGTGGTTAAGGTTAAGAACTATACAATATACATATACTTGGTTATAACTCTATTTATTACTCATAATTAACTGAAAATATTAGAACTGTAAAAAACTTAACCGACCATATGTGACTCGTAGTTCAAGGTTAATAGCCCATTTTATTCCTGATCAAGTTCTGGCCATAGATAACTTGAACTCATATTAACCAATATTCTTTTGGGTTAAACTTGAGATTACCCGTTGTCTCAGTTTTTCTGTAATTAAGACGAAAAGAAACGTGTTTAATTTGGCATCATCTTAGAGAAGTTATGTTTGATTCAATGAAAACAATTTAATAAGTATAGCGAATTTATTTCAATGCTTTTGTTTATGTACGAACTACAATTTATGACCTGTGACACGCTATTTTCGGGTCCCGTTTTTGTGAACTGTAATTCATATTAACCCCGACTACTTTTTAACACATTTTTTTAACTCTGACCCCACCTGTTGACCCGTATTTTGAGTTAACTCAAGATGTGTTATTTCCTAATATATTGCGCCTATATATATTACTTCCTAAATTATCTCCAAAAATAAAATGATTTGATATCACTTATATTATCTCGTCCAAAGTTGTTTCCGAATTTATCTCCTAAAATCTCAAATCCTTTATATATAACTTTGTTAATAAAAGTGCCAAAAAAATTAGTTGTCTTGGTGGTTGAAGTGTTAATATTGTAACCTTGACGTTACAGGTTCAAGCCTTCACAACCTCATTTTTTATGTAGTCAAATACATGCAATAATGAGGTGGCGATGATATCATTGATGACATCACTGCTGACGTGGATAGTGTAATTGAACGCTAATGGGGTGGCTAATGGTTAAATTAATATACATAGTATGTCCAATTCCCTGTTTTCTTGGAGATATAGTGTGTTCGTAACTATGCTACATCTTTTTTTCTTTTTCTAATTCAGGTTCCACATAGTGTGTGACATTGATTTTTACTATAATTCTTTTTTTTTTTTGGGTGTACACAGGTTGTTAGCCATGGAGACAATGTTTCAGTTCCAATTTAGAACACTCCACCACATTGAAGAATGAAGATTGGCCTTTATGGTTATATAAGCATAAAATTGACTACAATATAATGCTTATATATAAACTACATCTATGTATTTATAATTTACGTTATGTCCTTAAGAGTTTGAGGTTATGTAGCACATTTCTTTTGTTTATGAGTTTTAGGCTTCAAGTTGAACTATGTAGGCGTGTTTGATATAGTTCAACTTGTGCTAAGTCAAACTCGTTGTCATGTTCTGTTCCCTTTGATAATAAAATATAAAGGCCAATAAGTTTAATTTGTCACTAAGGCTCCGTTTGCTAGAACTGCACCTTTCTCATCTCATCTCATCTGATACGATTTCATTGCTTTTGATCTGATCTGAATTATTTTGAACTAATGTACTGTGATCTCATCTGGTCTGAATTTGTTGAAATTTTAATTGAATTTCAACGAATTAGTATCAATAATGGCCCAAAGAACGACGGCCCAAATGACGGGTTGTACTGGGTTCGCGCCGCCATAGGCGGCCCATTGTTGGTGGAGGTGGGAAGATTGGAAGTAGTTGGGGTGGGCGACGGTGGGGCGGTGGGGTGGTGGGGGAGGGTGGCCGATGGGTAAGGGGGTTGCTGGGAAAATGGAGAAGAAAAAAAAAATATTATTAGTTACAATTTATTTAATTAATTTCACTTGTTATATGTCACGTCATCATTAACATCCAAAAATTTACACCGTTAGGAAATATGGGGGGTTAGGGGCACCACGTGCCTATAGGTGCAAAGTTCGGGGGCACCGCAGTGTACAACTTTCAAAAGTAGGGGCACCACACGCATTCTGACATAGTTCGTGGGCACCATGGGAATATTGCCGTTATTTTTACAATCTTCATATCGGCTTGAACCACATCAGGCATATCACGCAATACCTTACAAGCCACGCAACTAGGTAAGATACAATTGTATGAGGTAGGTAAAAGTTTAGAGAGACTTAATTTCAATCATGACACTCCTATTGGGGTTCGAACTTGAGATCAAGTGGACAAAATTCTACTCATTTAACAGTAATTGAGCTACACTTTAGCAGTTCATTAGGTGGGGTTGGCAGTAGCCAGTAGTGATGGGTGGAGCCAAGATTGAGGGGCCGTGGGGAAGGGGTTGAGGAAGGTGGTGCGGGTAGAAAAGTGTGATGTTTGAGCTTTGGGTAATACCTTCTTCTTCTTCTTCTTCTTCTTCTTCTTCTTCTTCTTCTTTTGTAAATAGATTCGGTAGTCAAATGCATTGATTGACCTCTAAATATTAATATTTACTATCGTTGTTAATTTTTCGTTAAACTTTTTAGTGAAATGTAAACCTCTGAGTTTACTATGGTAATTTCTCAAACCTCAACGGTACCACGGAAAAACTCGGAAATTTCAGTGGTACATTGAAAAATATCTCAAAACACATATTAGTTAAAAATTGAAAAGACGATTATTTTACAAATATTTACTATTCAAATAATAATATTTATAAAAAAAAAAAAATTCTTTTTACAAACCATTTTTATGTGGTAGTTAAATACGTTTGTTGAAACAATTTATAAGTTCGAAGATACGCTATTCTTATTGTAGTTTATTTAAGGGTCGAACGCAAGTCAAGTCAACATACTAATCCATTTTAGATCAAAGTACAACTTGTTTGGTGATCGAGTTAAACTAATCATGCAAATAAAATAGCAACTAATTGATTTAAACTATGAAAACTAAGTCTAAAATTAAACTAACAAAAAGCTAAGAAAACAAATAAAGGTGCAAACTTTGTAATGGAAATTTTAAGAAAATAATACTAGGGGGATGTGGATGGGATCATTAATAAACGTCAAGTCTTTGGCTAATGAAAGTGCATTTTAACACAAACGACATGCAACAAACTTAACGACGGCCAACAAAATGATTAATCCTCTCTTGAGCAACTAATCCACGCCTCATGTGAGTTCCTACTTCTCTCGAGCAATAGCTCACCACCTCTCAACCACCATACGTCTAAACCTACCATCCGATCTCCCATAACAGTTACGTTACTAAATAATGCGTCTAAGATACACGGGTCATCAAACTAGTACGAAATTAAGCACCAAATTCTCCGGCGGCTGGTTAGTCGTAGACTCGTGGTTAACAAATTTCCCAAGTCTTTCTTTCTTCACGAATACGTGTCGTGTCCATAAAGCTACCATATTTCCGCGAAAATATCCCCCCCTTCTTCCTCACCATTTCACTTCCTCCCCAAAAAAAAAAAAACAGATCAAATAAAAAATCCCCAATTCGATTAAATTCCCCTCGAAAACCCTAATTCCACCGATCATGGAGGTCGCCGCTTCTTTAATGTCGCACCACCACCTCTCTCTCACCGACACTCTCCAAATCTCCTCAATCATCTCCCCCGTCAACGCCGTCGCCCCTCCACCAGTCAAATCTCGCAACTTCACCGCCCGCCGCTCTCTCCTCAAACGCCGCCGTCGCACTCGACGCCGCTCTCCTCCCGCTTCCGACGACGATGACGGCGGTCCCTTCCTCGGCGGCCCCGACGACGGCGGTATCTTCGGCGGCGGGTCTAATTGGAGCGGCGACGACGACTGGTTTTCGTCGTTTAATAACGACGACAACAATAATAATAATCCGGAAGATCCGGCGTTCGATGTCGTGTACGAGGTTGTTTGTTGGATTTTTTTTCTCGAATTGCTTGCATTTCGCGTTCAAGAAGCTTGTGAGATTGGTTACCGAGGAGAGGGAGAAGGAACCGCTTCGAATCGCTTCCGTATGCTGATTAGTAAGAGATTTGGTACTCCCTTGGTTAATTTCGTTTAATCTAAAATGAATGATTCTAAAATTGTATATAGTTGTACATTACTTTTTAAATTTCTTACTTTGTATATAATGATCATGGAATTTATCAATAAATTTATGATTGGTATTTGGAAGCATTTTTTGTTGTTTTTTCGAATTATGAGTGTTGTACGTTTGGTTGTGCGCAATTGTGTCTTTTACGATTTCTGTGTGATGGGGAAATTATAATTGAAATGCTTGGTTTTCGATAAAGAGGGACGGACTTATGTAATAGGTGGATGTTAATCGTTGTCGAGGTATCGTTTATAGATAATTACTTTAGAAGTTGGAGTGCTTTATGCAGAATATAGTAGGGAGGGGAATAGTTGTCAAAAAAATGAAGCCTGGGAAAGAGATCTGTGAGTTCATTTTGTCATAGTATGATATGACTTCATGTGTTTGTGATGGGTGTTTGTTGGTGCGGCATGGTAGTTGTAAAAAGGTGCTTAATTTCACTTCGGGATTAGGCTGCTGGCTTGCTTGTTGGTTTCTGTTTTGCGGCTACAAAGTTTAATCGTTTTGAGGGGGTTGGGAGTTTCGGGTACATATTTGATTTTTAGCGGGCTTGTTATGGCTCCTGTACTCTCAACTTTTAAAAACTGAGCTCATGTGAACCTTACATCTCTAACTTGTTTTAACTGTTAATTGTCTGATGAACTTCAGGAAGTATGTTTTGTGTAGTTTGTCAGTAATGTCATATCTCATATGTGGGCTAGAGTTACGGATTGCTGTCTTTAAAGTGGTTCTTGAATAAGGAAAAAAGAGAGTAACCTAATTCTTGAAGGCTCCTGGAATGCTAAGAAACTGCTCTGACAAGTGGGCACTTGTGGTGAGGGGAAGCCTGTAGATATTTGGCATTTAGTTGAGGTAATGTGTTGCATACTCTTTTTTTGATTTTGTGACCTAATCTCTTGTTCATTGGTATCTTCCCCTCATAGCTGACCTGATTGCACCAAAAAAGATGTAGGAGTTGGGAGTAAGTCGAGGCTTGGAGCATGTAAAGTTATAGGGTTGTCTACTTGTAATAAGGCCTGTGCCTTTGTCTTTCGTCTTTACTGATGAAATATCTTGTATTCTTATGATTTTGTGTGTTGAAATGGGTTTCCGATTGTTTGCACCATGTTTAAGAGACATTTGAGGTCGGTTGGAGAGGACAGGACAGGTTAAATCTTTCCCCGAGTACTGCTTGTCTACTAAATTAAAGTGGCGTCTTAATTTTGCCATTTGATTGGTGTGTATGTCATATCAATACCTTGTTTAGTTGTATCTAATTATTATTGATGAATGAGTTAATTGTTGGAGATTGATGAGTATTGGTTGTTCCAATGGTACTTTGAGTTCATCTTCTCATGCACGGGTATATTTGGATCACATTAAAGGGTTGGCTTTTCTTCTTGAAGAGATATCCCGTTTAAGATCATAACCCCCGCCCCCCCCCCACCCACCCCCACCCAGCGTAATTATCTATTATCTAGGGGCCATAAAAGTGCTTCATTTTGATGTTATTTATACACTAGACCTAGTGTAGTAATTGATTTGGTTTGTCATTTCTAATGAACTTCATATGGGCTACTGTTTGTTTTTCTTCCTTTTTGTCTAATATGTAGTAGATCGGAATTTTGAGTCACTAGAAAATTTAAATGTTCACATTCCACAAGTGTGGCTGTATGTCAGACACATAAGATATAATTCTCTTTTTCAAAAAGAAAAAAAAAGATGTCTCTCTCATCATATGTAGGTTGAAGGGAACTCTACATTTTTTTTTTTGGAATTGCTTCCATCTGTTGATTGCTGACATTTAGGTTGGTACTATTCCGTCGCGATTGAAGATTGTAATGTGCATATTTCATGTTCTTGTACACAATTATCATGGAATTCTGCAAAATATGGATGGGAGCCTCTCTACCCCCCCCCCCCCCTTACCCTGACTTATGGTGGGAGCTTTTGAGGCGCTGGGGTAAAAAATAAGGTAAATGTTTTTGCTTAATAATTGTTTTTTTTTTTTATTATTGATTGGGCGTGTACCGTTTTTGTTTTCCTTTAAAATGTAAAAGTGGATGTTTTTATACTCATTATGTATATTTATATTAGTATGATAACATCAATATGGTAATTATGTTGTTGTATGACTTGTATCTCTAAAGTTTATATACATTGCTATAAGTTCCCTGCAACAAATTGTACGATGCTTGAAGATAACAACCATTAACATCTAAGTCAAAGAAGGGCTCAAAATCCTCAAGATTTGAAATTTTGTGATATGGAGCATGTAAGTCATGTACAACCTTCTTTTTCCATACTCCAAAATCCAAGTATCAGTTTCAAGTTCTTATGTTAATTAATCGACATTGTGTTAGCTAACTGATATTATTATACAATCCTGAGGTATTGGTTACACTGTACTAAATTTTGCGGGAGTTTTGGTTTTATTTCTTTTTATATAGGGTTTTTGTCATTTTTTTTTTCTGAGGTTTTCAAAAGGAATATGTGATCTTATCTTTCATCTTAGTTTTCCTCATCTGAATTCCTCAGTTGCATTTAGAAACCTTTTATTTCACCATGCTTTACCATATATTTGAGTTGTTTCACTATAGGCTCTCTGGCCACCTTATCCACCAGAAGTCAATTCATGTAGACAAGGAATTATATTTTCCGTGTAATTTAATCCTTGATTTGTGGTGCAAAGAACTTGACTTAGGTACATTTGAGTTCAGGTTATGACCATGAGGTAAACCAGAAAACGCTAATAGTGATGAGTTGCTTGCTTGGCAAAAGATTGTTGGGCCTGAATGCCTGAATCTCCCATTTGTGTTAAGTCTCTGATTTTTCCTTTGCCTCTTTTATTGTACTCTGGTTTCTGTGACAATGTTACTTGGGGGTTAGGAAAGACCTCGACTGCCTGAAAACAAAATGTGGGTCAGGGGGTGGAATTGGGTTATTGAAAGGTTTCAGCTTCGATGTTTCTTACATAAATCATGAAAGCTCTTCATCTTATTGGAAAATTGTACTGCCAAATGTTTTATATATAAGGTCGTACCGGCTTCTCTTACCGTTGGCCCCTTCTAGAACCACATTCTGTGTAGATGACGTAGATTGCTGTGACTTTTGCTTTTAACTTAGGGATGAGCTAGTAATTCGATATCTCTTCCTAGTATCAGATCGTGATGTTGGTCTTTCAGAGAAACATGTATTAACTTGTATAAAGAAGGGGGCGTGGTCTAATTATCTGATGATAACAAAATTACCAAGATCTGGAATCAAATAAATTCTGAGGTCTAGCTCTTTGAAGAGTTTCTTTAGGGTGATAATGTTATCATGAGTAAACTGAAGAGTCTGAGTAGATCTATCCTCTGCGCATCATGACTATCTGCTGTTTTTAGCTAGAAGCAAGTTCTTCAACTAATTCTCTGTTGTCCTCAAACTTTTTATTAGCCCTGATCCGCCATTTGGAGTTGAAGGGAGGGAGGGGGAGAGAGAGAGATGAAGTGATGATCGTCTAATGTAAAGCTCAGCAGCTTCAATGAGCTGATATCCTTCCGTTCCACAGTATTTTTGCGATTCTGTTCTACATTTTGAAGGAATTGTCAAGCTATTAATTCCTTGGTTATTTTTGTGACTTGTCTTTCAATCCTATTGTTTATTGGCATGAGCAGTATCTGGAATTCTGGATGATATTTGTGTTTCGCATTTGAAATTTCCAGGCTTCAAGTCTTATTGGTATATGATGTTGCACTTGTTATTGGTGAAGATTTTTATTCTGCATTACCAGATTGCACACTCAAACAATTTCTTATTGAAATTTGGAAGAAATGGCTATTGCTTATTGTTTTAACAGAACTGCTGGTTGACCAACCCTTCTTTTTTCCTTATGACTTTATAAATGGTGATCGTAGTGTCGTGATTCAGGTAAAATTAACTAGAAGGGCTCTATATTTAGGGGAAGGGGCCAAGCCAAAACCTGATTTTGTTGTGCTACAGATGATTGGAAAATTTACGTCGAAGGTCGACCAACATTATATGCCAGGTAAAGGTACTGAGGTAATAAAGCGGTTATTGCCATCGATCAATAGATGCTATTCGCTGTGAATATTGGTAACTTTTGCTGTGTTTTCTCCTCGTTGCAGCCTATAATTGTTAAACGACCAAAGACTCCCAGCTGTTGGAGATGGCTCTTTTTCCAGCTGTTGATAAGGCATGTTGTGTTCTAGACGAAGGAATGGTGGTGCAACCGTGCAAGCATCTGATCTAGACGCAGTTTCTGTCCTAGTGGTGAGATTTCCTTTTATCGGATAGTTTTCCTTCTCTGAGGTACAATCAGCTAGGGACAGTAGTCTGCTTTCTGAAATTTGTTATAGTACAATATAGTAATGGAGACATTCAATGTCCAGTGACTAACAATGTTGCTATGTTCTGCCAGTGCTGGCAGTGTCTTCTGGGCTTAGTTTAAGGAGGCGCGAGGCGCACCGAGGCACTGGGGGGCCGTTGCGATGAGGCGCGAGGCGCAAGGCGAAGGCGCACGCCTCATGCACACGAGGCGCACTCATTTAG
>JBBYHQ010349136.1:0-36519 GCA_038382645.1 Spergularia azorica
CAAACTCTTGCGAATGATCGATATTTGGAGCTGCATGGAAGCTATCTCCGCTGCTTTTATTGCCCCTACCCTGGAATACAAAGCACAAAAAGGCCAGTCAGATGAGAAGATCATTAAGGCTTCACTTCTATCTCTTATGAAAAACCTAGAAGTCTTGTCACATGGGCTTCAACTAATGAACACAATATCAACATATACATTCATTAGCATCACAAGCAGTTATCCCGAAAGCGTGGTGCTTGTTTGATGCAAGGTTCAGTACTCAAACACACACAGTATGCCAGTTAAAAAGGCAATGGGTTAATTTCGAAGTTTATGCGAGTGTGTAGTTTGGGAGAAGACAGGTCCATATACATCCACGAGACACATCAGCAAGTAATTCTTCTTCAGATCTATTACCCCGTATCTACTATATAAATGAAAACAAATGGCCATGACCCTGTAGATGTACTACAGAAATGAGAGTTAACCTTTCCCAGCCAAAGAAGTATCAACAAATACTAGGTCAAAGCTCAACCAACACGAACAGGGCAGACAAAGTGCTTACTACGAAACAAGTGTCACGGTCTCCATTGTGCATACTTAAAACAACATACTGCAAGTGAAATGACGGGCCCGAAATAGCAAAGCAGTAAAGGCTCAATATACGCAGACAAGGATGGGATGTTCAGAAAATTAGAATAAATGAACTACAGGTACCTCTACAGTAGACACTAAACTTCAAGGTAAAAGGACAATTGTAGTGAGCCACACTGCTCAGAATTCGCCAAAATGATGCTACTATCAAACATAAAACACATTACACTACACAATGGGTTATATGCATGTGTATTCTACACACACACACACACATCTACAGTAGACACTAAACTTCAAGGTAATAGGACAATTGTAGTGAGCCACAGCTCAGAATTCGCAAAATGATGCTACTATCAAACATAAAACATATTGCACTATACAATGGGATATATGCATGTGTATTCTACACACACACACACACAAAAAAAAATGTAGATCCACATTTCAGATCAATATTTATGTGAAGATCTATTATGAGCTGTTTGAACTAAATTTGTGAAGCCTTTGCTCGAGGGGGGGGGGGGTTATAAAGCTAATGCACTCTAAAAGCAAGTAAAGTGCCAGAGACAGTAATAAATTCTTTTTACAAAGTGTAAAATATTAAAATTAGAAGAAAGGAACTTTTCTACTTGGAGATATATGGATACAATTATCATTTCGAATAACTCCTTCCCCTTCCCCCAAACTCCGTGTCTTAACATGGCTGTGCATAGAGACAGACACTAAGCACCTAGCCATGAAGTAATAACTGGTGGACTAGACAATTTATGTCGGAGATTAGCGCCTAGCTGTTGTCTGTCAGTGGTTAAAACCTCAGAATTACATCTAGCGTAGTGAAACATTTTCTGATGCAGTACACTAAAGATTGCCGTGAGCCCCTAAAGATCAATTTGTAACTGCAGCTCATAAATATGCGAGCATAACTTTGCAACTTCACCATATAACAAAATGAATCGTCTAAGCATCAAACTTGAAGGAAAAAAAAGTTGCAAGTTCTAGTATCAACTACTAGAAGGATCAGAAGAGAGGACGCCAGAGTCTGATGAGACGCTCCAAACTGATAAATTGCACTCCCCATAGAAAAGGAAACAAGCAGCATACCTGGAAATGAGGATCATCAGCCACAACTGCACGATCATCCCAATTCAGACGACCCCCAAAAATATTCCAAACGCCATTTTGATTTTTGTGTTGTGCGCAACGATGATTCAAGACAGCATCTCCAAGAACTTTGATACCAACTTGATGAAATTGCTTCACAACAGCCTTCAGCTCATCCATTGTACCATATCTAGTTATCAAAAGATCACAAACAAACAGAAAAAGACAATGGTCATAAGCCAGTATAACTAGAAATCTAGCTCGTCTCAAGACACCACTTGCTTAAAAGTTGTTATGCCTTCTGAGTTCTGACCATACAGGTGTATATTAGCAGTTTAGCACCTTTAAATACTAGACTCGCCAAATATGAGGTTGACAAACTAAAGATCATTCTTCTTACTTTTTGAAACATGCTATTTCGCGTGAGAAAAAATAATGAATGATTCCTGTGCAAAAAAAAGAGGGGGCGAGGCTCCATAGCCTATTATTCATTCAAAAAAGAACTGTGGCATTTCAGCAGGAATGACCAAATAGTCTACCTGCGTTCCATTATAATTAATTTTTAATTAACTAATTGGGTCATTATTAAGAAAATGTGTAATAATAACTATAATACCCTTTGACATGGAAATTATGCTAACATTTAGTTATTAAAAAGGGTGTTTTTAGATATGATCCTTTTTAAATGAGGGTATATGGGAAGATCATAATAATAACTTCATAAGTTAGAAAGAGGACATTTCGATTTGGACCTAACAAAAAAGGAAATGAGTGTCTAAACCAAGCAGTAAGTTAGCTAACCTCGAATTTAAGTTGTAAAGATCTCTAGGCATGTAACCCTCAGGTGACACTGAATCAGTAGGCGGTGGCAACCAGATTACTGTGAAACCTAGTGAAGAAAGTTCTGCAGCTTTCTCTTGGAGCTCGATGTACCATCTACCAGATTTATTGGACTCCCAGTTAAATCCCTGACAGAGAATTTCAGATCCTGACCCTGTCCCAGAGGCAATTTCAGCTGGGACTATCAGTTCTTCACTCTCTAAATCAGCTTCCTCCCTGAAAGTTACAGAAGAGCTTCTGAATATACCATACGCTTCAGCAGCCAACTTCTCAATCTCTTGCAGAATACTTTCCTGAGCTTCTTTTGATTTCTTTCTCCATTTCTTATCAGACGAGATATCAGTCACCAAATTTCTTATGTCTTTTATGATGTCATCTGTGAATTCAGGAACCTCCTGGTTTGCGTTTTTAGCTTCTTCATCCGTGGCTACAGAACCAGATAGTAAGACAGCAGCATTTTCAATTTTAACACCCTCAGATAAATTCCCTTCAGTATGAGCTCCAGGCAGAGGGATGAAGAAATCATTCCCCTTATTGTTCAACCAAGTGTCATCGTCTAACTTAAGTACAAAAGGAAATCCGGAAATTTCTTCCTCTAAAGAAAAGAATCCTTTAGCTCCATGTTCTCCTTCATTTTTCTGCAAGAAAGACATCAAAACATGAAAAAAGCCAAAAAAAAAAAAATAGTAATCTATTTGTCAACCAGAATCATATCCACAGCAGAATTACAAAAAAGGCCACTAGCTGATAATATTGTATTCAAATTGAATTAGTAGTTCTTACAACAAACAACTTAAGAACAAAGCGTCGGCCGTACTGTTATTGTTCTAGGAGTAGAGAAGTTGAAACCACGCACATCATAGTTCATTTGAAACCCTTGTGATTGCAACATATATGGAAACTCATGGAAACAAGAAAACGTGAAGGTTTTTGGAAGCTTATGTACACTTTATGTTAACACAGAACAGATAAGGAATAACAGAGATAGATAATAAACAAAACATTACTGTTTGGAGAGAAGAAAACAGCCTAGACTCGAAAAACCGGAACATACAAGCAGACAAAGCAAGGAGAGAGATATAATATTATAACCGACTTAACCCCTTAGATCCGGGTTGCTACACCATAAAGTTTGGACTAGAAGACTAACCAACAAATAAGTACATACGACATAGCAATCGAAGCCAATCCTTCAGTTAACTAAAAAGATTCAGGGCAAATTGTGTGGAGTCCCATACCTGCAAGCTCGTACGCACTGCCTTGTTCTTAAATACTTCAGAGTCTGGAGGATGAGGGGTTGCAGGTAGTTCCCATATTTTATTGTTTTGCCGGCATACGCCCCAATGAACTACCACATCCCCAGGCAAATCAGTTTCTAGATAGATGAGATTCTTACTTGTCTCTGGACATTTTTGCACAGAGATAGAAAGTGAATTGCCAACAGAAACTTCTTTTGCTATAGGCTGCTCAACCGAAAATCCTTCAAGTGACTTATTTGCCGGAGGGGGTTCAGAAGATGTTTCATCATCCTCTTTAGAACTTTGCTGAGGTCCTTCTCCATTAAAATTCAAGTTAGACAGCTGTCCAAAATTCCCTACAGTAAACAAGATCCAAAAGAGCTCCTCATGAAAGGTACGATCACTAAGCTCTAGTACATCAATGAATTAAAGAACAATCTACCAGCCATGCCCGTATATTTAGCAGGCACGAGACAGGACACATAGTAGGGGAATGCTAGCTGTTCAGATGAGACTTGACATGGTTTCTACACAGAAACTCTCAGGAAAGTAAATAAAAAAAGGTTGACCTCAAGAAATAACCCACCTGGCCACAAACTAATGCCCCCATTTGTTCCAAGAACATTGCCACCATCACGGAAATTATCAACAAGAGGCACCACAAAATCCCTTCCTTTGTGCTGATACCATGATCCAGTTTCTTCATCCTAATCCAACATGACAGCAAAATATGATACTGCTAAGGATAAGCTTAAATGGTATGCCTAAAGTGCAAAGGATTTAGAAAGTAGAACCTTTAATACAAAGTTGATCGCCGCGATTTTGCTATTGCAATTGAACTTAATATTCACTTCTTGAGGAGAGTCCTCACCCCCAGTAGCGGCCGATTGACTCAATGGCGTCTCAATGGCATAATCCTGCAATTTCACAAGTAAAGCTGAATTTACACTAAGCCCTATACCAGAGAAATCTACTAAATACAAGGTCTAAGACCATATACATGTCTACCTTGATGGGAATAGAACCTGGAGGCCTCATTTCATCAGGAGGTTGATCCCACTCACTGAAAATCCATTAACACGAGTCAGAAAACCACCCTACACTAAAAGTTTGTCGATCTCATAAGGGCAACGTAAACTGCTTAGACACCATCATTTCAGCAATCAAGAATGTATGTGTATCCAAGGGACAATCTCAAATTACTTTCAGGGTATCCTATCATCTTCAGTTTAACATCATATTGTACATTTAAAAACATAAACACATCAAGGCAACTTCAAGATCAAAAAATCATCCAAGTATCCAACTCCAGTATTCCAATGAAAAAAAAAAAACAAGGTGCTCAGGAGAAACCAAAACTCTTGGGTAGACGGTCCACGAAAGACAGGCTAAATCAGCTAAAGATCAAAACTTTAGCTCCAGTTTCCACCTCAAACCCCAATTTCCCAAAGCTCATGCACATAACACAAAACCCAAATCAGCAAAAGATCATAGCTTTAGCTCCACTTTCACCCCAATTTCCCAAAGTTCATGCACATTCAAACATGTCAAACCTAAAAGTAACTTACAAAAGAAGATTTTAAGTCAGAATCAAACCTTCCAACATCACCAACATAATGCACACCCCAGTGAAGAGCCCACTTCCCTGGAATAGTGCACCCAACTGTCAGCTGCCAATCATCTCCATCTTTCTCCTCAACCAATCTTATGTATATCTTGCCTTCCACCTACACACACACAAAATTAACCAAAAAGATTACAACTTTTTTATAAACCTCTTTTTATGGAACAATTTTACCAACATTTTCATCAATCCCAAATTAACTAAATCATCAAAATTTCCCCCAAAAGAAAACAAACCCATTTCACCAAAACACATAAAGATCACAAAATTAATCAAAGATCATACCTTTTTAATCCTTTCCAACTCAATTTTCTCACTATATACAACATCACCACCATCAATTTGGGGAGAATTGGGGATAATACTAGTAGTAGCTGAACAAGCAGTTACATTGAACTTTTTGTGGGAATTACTACTTACGCTACAAAATCTCCCGCCAACTTTAACAGCTCTTGAAGAGCTTAAATTCAGAGAAATGGGTAAAGATTTCCGGGATTTAATAATTGGGTTAATTCTAGGAGAAGCTTCTCTAAGAAGCAGGGGTTCTAATGCAATAGTACACATAATTAAGTCTGCCTAATTTTGGGAATTTTGCAAATAAAAGACAGCAGACAAAAATAGGAAGTGATGTGGAGATTGTGTATGATCATACAATATACTACTACATACTCTGCAAAATAGAAAAAAAAGAGGTTGAATTATTTATCAGAAACTCATAATTTTGCTGATAAATAATGTGGGTGAGTATCTTCTTTCTTACGCCTTTTGTTTGGTGTATGTTGTCTCAGAGAGAAGGGGGTCCTCCATTTTTAAAGTTTTGCTCAACTTGGGGAGTTGGATCCATTTTTTCGTATCTATTCTTTTGATTACTCATCCGTACTTTCTACTCAATTCACTCCATTGATCTAGGAATTAGGATGGGGAGGAAAATGACTAGAAAAAATCGAAAATCGGTCACATGTTTTGAAAAACACGGTTCAATAAAGCAGATTCATTTTGTATAATTCAATTTTCGGCTCTATTTGTTTGGAATATAATCATTTGTTGTACGATCACTAAATACACCACGAAGATTGCACTTCGCTAGTTGACAAAATGAGTTCGCCGCATTTATGCTTGATTACAAGCTTGTTCATACTGTGTTGAACAAAAATATAAGGTTTTAACTTTTAAATGATACATAGTATATGATCCTTCGAAATGAAGGCAAATATCTTGGTTTTCAGACCTTGTTTACGGATAACTCTTCGACCATTTCCAATTGAGCTAATTAACGTCTACACTTGAATATTACGCCTACAAGTAATACAAAAAAAAGGAAAATAGAGGTGTTGCTTTGCTTGTAGGTGCAAAAATGTGCAGATTCCTAAGGAAACTATATGTGGCTTTTCTTCTACTGATTTTGGAAAGATGGAAAAGATACATATTTATGGATCCGAAGAACATTGAACTAGGAACAAATGGGTATTGGCCTTTGCGTAAATTAAAAGAATGCTTCTTTGATTTGTCTACTGAGAGTATGAACCGAGGAGATTGCAAGGCTAGCTTTGTGGATTTGCGCAAGTTGTTAACTTGAATGGGCTTAGTTCGTTAAAATCTAGGACGCCATGCGAAAAATGTTAATGGGACATACGATGACACGATTAAAGACCACTTCTCATTAGAGTACGTGCAGACGTGCAGTTAAGTTGGTAGCTTGGCTGAATAAAAGTAGGGTCATTCACTAGTATCATTAGATCAAACAAGACAATACCGCATGTAATTTGGTCTAGTCCGCCAACGAACCAACTTCTCAGTTACTTCGGTCATCGATCCACGGCCGAATTAATAGAAATATGATTGTATAATGTTGTTTATCCTATGTGTTGGGGGAGGAGAGACCGAACGGGGGAGTCAAACCCTAACTCATACGCCCAAGCAGGGTTCCATCCTAAAACCAATTGGCAATAGGAGGAGTAACCCACTTGTTTATATAGCTAGCAAGATCCCACTTATCTTTCGATGTGGGACAAGGCTCACACATGTTCCAACAATCTCCCCCTCATGTGTGAGCCCATCAAATTCTCTCCCCCTCTAACCAAATTGGGCCAGACCACCACCAAATTGTAGCGTCCAATCTGATAAGGACCTACCAGAATTGTCTGTGGCGTCCAATCTGACAAGGGCTCACCAGACGGTGTGGTGTCTGCACCCAAGCCCAGGCCGAACCTTGGGCTCTGATACCACTTGTTAGGGGAGGAGAGACCGAACGGGGGAGTCAAACCCTAGCACATGCGCCCAAGTAGGGTTCCATCCTAAAACCAATTGGCAATAGGAGGAGTAACCCACTTATTTATATAGCTAGCAACATCTCACTTATCTTTCGATGTGGGACAAGGCTCACACATATTCCAACACTATGTAACAAACTACTAGCCCAAAATGTGATGTGGGGATTCATTAAAAGCGCTTTCGAAATGAGCAATTGTATGTGGCAGTTTGCTCATCCCAAATGAAGGGAATTGGGATTCATCAAAGCTTACCAAATGAGAGTCGGCCCAAAAAATATTGTTTACAACTTTTTGTTGGTATCCAATTTGGCCTGACATCACAAGGTCAGGAAGTTGAAGTATGTGGCAGAAATTGGCCGCATATCTTAATGTTGAAGCTCCACTGTTCATGGAATAATAATCGCATATTCTGTCGTATACTTAATTATGTTGTCCCCATTACACACGGTCACACTACTCCTGGAAATGCCCGAGTCTTTCGGATAGGGTGGGTGTTAGCCCATAGCCATAGGAACTTAAACGACCTGATCAAAGCCTGATTTTGGCTATTTCGGCTTGTTTGCTTGGCGGCCAAGCCCGGGCTTTTCGCCAAGCTCGGTAGCTAGTTAGACTTAAGCCTAGTCAGCCTTGGTGAGTTTGTGTAGCTCAAACTTGTTTGATACAAATAATTGACGATAAATCATAAATTGTGACATACTAAAAAAACATATCTCAAAGCAGCATGCTAACAAGTTAATTCCATCTTGAACTACTTTTTGTGACTTGTGAGAACGTAAAATTATTCATTGTTTTTCTTTTTCTTTTTTCTTTGTAAGTCAAAACTCAAACAATACTTGTCTTGATGAAGTTTAGGCTTGGTATGGACTTTGACTTGCATCCGATCACTTTGAGCGAGAGCCGACTAGCCAAGGTTTGACCAAGTCGGACTCAATGGGCGATGGATTGCCAGCGAGCAAACTTGGTTTTGTATTCAACTCAACTTTAACGTCACTTATATCTAATCGTCACTCATATCAGTTAATATCATATCAATTTGATTTGTCTTAAAAAAAAGTTCGGACAAAGAGAAGAACACTAATATTTTGGAAAGCTAGGTACCTTGGTTTTCATTTTCTCCACGTTTGCCAAAAAATTGCCTACAAAATCAGTCGAGACATTAAATTGGTCACCTCAAAACTCACAATTGTAGATTAATCAACTCCATAATTCTATTTGGCTGAGTAATGAACACAGATGGGACAGTGCGGATCACCCGTCCCACTCCGTGTACCCCTCCAATCACGTGCCACCATTTCATTATATCTTTTAATGAAATGGTGACACGTGATTGGAGGGGTACACGGAATGGGACACTAAAGTGGGACAAAGAATCAAAGAAAAATACTAGTTAGATGGGAGTCGTCCATGATTAGAACTTCATAGCTCATTATATTCTTTTTCCCCTAAGAAACAACTCATTTCTAAACGTGAGTGCTGAGTTAATCATACTCTTACATCTCTGTAGGCTATAAGCCTACAACAATGAGCAAAGGTTGTTTACCTATGCTTCTAAAGAAATAACATTACGTACATCACTCTGTTTTTAGTAAATCTCTATCATATACTAAACACGCATACGTGTTTATGTACAATGTTAAAAGCACGACCTCGTAAGTATAAATATAGTCGTGGTTTACCAAATAAAGAGATTACGGAGTATATACTATTGCAATAAAAATCCGTGAGAAACTAATCATCCATACCTACTGTTAATTGTCAAAGCTCGACTAAACTTTGAAAAGCCAGCCTTTTAGTACTAAAAAGTAACTCAAACGGCGTTGTGGATCATCTGTCCCCCTTTTGCTAAATTTGTAAAGAAAAGAGACATGCTATTGTGTTTCAACACTAATCCCTATTTGAGACGAGTGTGAAAAAACTAATTTACACAGCTTAAACCCTAATAGTTCTACAGAGTATGACCTATAATGAATGAACCGTTAGTCCGACCCTCGGACGTAAATCGATAGATCCATTTGTGTGATTTACCTACTACAATTAGTAGCAACCCTTTTCATATGGCACTCTCAGAAGAAATCTTTCTTCATTATATCCCCAATATTTACCCAAAATGTAAAAAAATTGTTTTCTTGGGCAACAATACACAATGCTACTATTCCTTCAAAAAAAAAAATACACACTGCTACTCACACTGAATGAACGGTCAAAACACCCTAAAAAGCTGACACATCACCAAAATCAACGGCTAAGATAACACTAGGGTTTCTCAAATTTCTTAATTAAAATAAAATAATAAAAAACTTCAAGGAGAAGATTTACCACCACTGTTTTCCAGCTAACCCAGGAAAATAAATCATCCACTATTATACACACACACACACTGACCGTCTCTCTCTCCCACATTTTTATTATTCCACCGAAAACCCTTTCTTCGTCTTCCTCATTTTCTCTCCCAAATTTTCTCTCTCCTCCAAAAAATCTCAGATATGGGGAAAGGTCCAGGTCTTTACACTGACATTGGCAAAAGAGCCAGAGGTCTAATTTCTTTTCCCCCATTTTTATGAGATTTTACTCAATTTTTTGATGATTTAGGGTTCAAAGTTGTAATCTTTTTGTGATTTTATTTGATGGGTTGTTTTTATTTTGTGATTTTATTTGATGGGTATTGTATATTTTTGTGTTTTTATTCATGGGTTGTTTTTAATTTTGGGATTTAATTGATGGGTTGTTTTTAATTTTGTGATTTTATTGATGGTGTTTTTTTTGTTGATTTTGATTATTTATTTGATGGGTTTGATTAAATATTTTTGTTTGGAATTTTGTTTGATGTGATTAGATCTGCTGTACAAGGATTACCAGAGTGACCACAAGTTTACCCTTACCACTCTCACATCCTCTGGAGTTGTAAGTCCTCCTCATTTTTATCTTTTTTTTTTTTTTTGTTTATACTATATGTTTGTATGTTTTTTGTCATTTGATGTGATTTTATTGATTAAAGTTGCAATCTTTTTGTTTATTATTATTATTAAGATTGTTAAGGAATTAATCTGGGAAATGTTTGCATTGTTTTTTTGAGGAGAATTCTGTAGATATCTGATGTTTTTCTTTTGATGAATAAGAATGTCAGAATATTGTGTTTTGAACCTGGTATGTAGAAATGTTTGCATGAGGTTCTGGTTGGATATATTGTGATTGTGGTTCATTCCTGTTGATTGTTTTAAGTTGTGGGGTTTGAATTTCTTGTATCTCTAAGCTTGACCAGAATTTCGGCGTAAGTTTGATAAAAAACTGAGCTTGATAGGAGAGAGATGTATTAAATGGTTGTTCTTGGGTGTTAAGGACGTTGTGAATGGTTTTCCTATGCCCACTTGAATACGGTTGGTTTCTGTATATCAGGTTTCTGTATCGTCTAATTTACGATTGGATAAATTGTGATTGTTGAGTGGTTGTTATAAGTCGTGGGGTTTGAATTCCTTGTATCTCTAAGCTTTATCAGAATTCCGGCGTAAGTTCGATTAAAATCCGAGCTTGATAGGATAGGGATGTATTATGTGCTTGTTCCTAGGTGGTTAAGGAATTTTATTTGTGAATTGTTTTCCTATCCCCACTCGAATGCGGTTGGTTTCTTTACAACTGTCTAATTTCTCTCCCGTCTATTCACTATTATGTTCATTGTGTACAATGTTTTGTTTCATGATTTGACCTTTGTTTCCTATGTTGTCGAACAATATGGAGGGAGTATGGATCAATCCGTGTGATAAAAATGTGTTGCAAACTGCTTGTTTGATATGATATGCCTGCTTTTCTTGTGGGAATTACATGTAGATCATTTTGTCATTTATTGTTGCTTTCTAGCTGCTATGATACCTCGAGGACATTGACTCGATAACTTCTTCTGTACAGAATTCAAGTAGAGGTCTTAGTTCATTTAGGAGGGGGGGTGGTCTTGGTGGTGGTGGGCCATGGTGTTAAGTGTTGGGTTAGATTTATTGGGGTGGACAGCAGGTATAATTGGCTTGAGTTTGTGAGTTTTGGAGTGGTGAATATCGGAGGTTGCACCCAATTGATCCATTGTTAGAGTTGCATGGTGTATCTATTTACATGTGCGTTGGATTTGGATTATTATGTTGGTTGGGTACATGTTTTTGCCTCTTGCTTTTCAGTTCTAAATTAACACCATTGCAATTCCTTTCTTTTCCGTGTGTGTAGGCTATCACCTCTACTGGGATCAAGAAGGGAGAGTTTCTTTTGGCTGACGTTGGTGCCAAGTTGGTGAACAAGAACATTACCACTGATCTCAAAGTTGATACCAACTCCAACGTAAGTAAAATAGTGTTGATTGTTCAATTACAGACTTGCAATATGATAATTTGAACTATGGCAGTATGGCATTCTTTAGGCTGTGTTTTTTGTGAGGTAATTTTGGTCGTAATCTGACTTTCCCTTTTGTTATCCATTTTCCTCGTAGCTTCTTACCACAATCACTGTTGATGAACCCGCTCCTGGATTGAAGGCTATCTTTAGCTTCAGAGTCCCTGATCAGAGATCTGGCAAGGTATTACAGGTTTTCGTTTCACTGATTTTTTTGTCTAGCAATTTTTGTTTTTGGATTGGTCGGTGTCCTAAATGTGAATATGTAAATTTGATGTGTTCAGGTTGAACTCCAGTACTTGCATGAGTATGCTGGGATCAGCACCAGCATTGGCTTGACAGCTAACCCCATTGTCAACTTCTCTGGTGTGATCGGAAACAGCACTGTTGCTTTGGGAACTGACCTCTCTTTTGACACTACCTCTGGAAATTTCACCAAGTGCAATGTAGGGTTGAACTACACCAATGCCGATCTCATCGCATCTCTGAATGTGTGAGTACCTTCTTCTAGATATGTATTATAAAATTTTTATTGTGATTTGCAACATGTGTACTCAAAAAAGACCTGAAGCAGGATACAAGAAATCAAAAAATTTAGATACTACTCGCTTTGCTGCTGCTTCTTTTGTTAACGCTAAAGATTGAGCTGCTTGAATTAGGGCACATGTTAGAATAGGCAATTTGGCAAATTACAGCCGCGGTAGGCCTGTCCTGTTTATGGCAACCTTCTTTTTGTGGAAGATAAGTGAGGTGTCCAAGGTTTTACATGCAAGTTCACCAAAGAGTTGTAGCTCTGTATACTTCTGTGGTGTTCACTCAGCTCTATAGTTAAAATGATGATAGTAACATGCTCGTGATCATCCGTGTTCCTCCCCCTCTGCCTCATAATCGTGTCATTTCTTCAGTACATATTGGATTTTGATTTTTGGCTTTGTTGTGATGTCACGACATTTCAGGAATGACAAGGGTGACACTTTGAACGCTTCATACTACCACATTGTGAGCCCACTGAGCAACACAGCTGTTGGTGCTGAGCTGAATCACAGCATCTCTAGCAACGAGAACACCCTCAACATTGGTACCCAGCATGCATTGGACCCACTGACTCTTGTCAAGGCCAGGGTTAACAACTACGGGAAAGCCAGTGCCCTGATCCAGCACGAATGGCGCCCAAAGTCACTGATCACTTTCTCTGGAGAGGTGGACACTCGCGCTATTGAGAAGAGTGCTAAGCTCGGAATTGCTTTGGCCTTGAAGCCTTGAAGTTCCGTCTGAATGATGAATGGTTTTGACTTTGCGGAGGTCTTTGTAGGTGGGAAATAAGTAGGCAAGAACTTTAGAAAACCTTTTGTTTGGAATTGCATTCATGGGCTTGTCGACTTGCTTCATTTTGGTGGTCAACTGTAAAAAATAATTTTAACTGGTGTGAACCAGTTCGCCTTTCGTTTTTCTGCTGTGGATTTAATTAATCCGTGTTCTAAAATCTCTATGAGATGCTGATAGAGGGGTCTGTTACTAGTTCCTCCTTTTAGATGATATCTGCCTTGTCTCAGAATGGCTTTCTTTGGTTTTGTTCCCGACTTGCGAGTCCTGGGTTTCTGCCATTTTGCTTGTCCAAATACGACTATGCCTCTAGAAATGCGTTTGCATTTGAAAGCAGTTGCCTGTCCCTACAATTCTCATTCGTACTCGGGTGAATTTGCCACCAAAGGCTAAAGTCCAGCGGTGTGCTATGTGAGTGTTCCTATAGTATATGCAAATTGAGCGAACCCAATATGTACCAATATTACGAAGGGTACAAGTCCGAAAACATCTCACTGAGGTTACAATTCCAAACACTATTATGCAAGTTCCGACTCCTGAGTGACGCAGCAATCCCGGCTGCTGGTGAGATACAAGCTCTACCAGACTCCTACGTGTAGCTGATTTTATTATCCTCCGGCCACCGGCCTGCACTCTTACATGGCGTCTGCTGGCCCATTTCCAATGATCTTGCAGTGTTCGGGGCTAATTTCGTTTCTTCACTAAGTAGTTGACGAGTGGAACTCGATAAGGAAAAAACAAGTACATGCAAGACCAGGTTTCACGATCATGTTCAGCACGTATCACTGAGTTGTGGCAAACCTGATCAGGTTTCATTCTGTAGGTTTTATCATATATTTGACAATGCCACAGCGGGAGTTTTGATTTGCGGTCATGATACTGAGAACTCAAACAAGCAGATTATATATGCCGAGAAAGATCTACCACAACGAACTATATGAAGCCGCCATGATGACAAGAATTGTGGAAGCTAGATGGATAATTGTGAATTAAGACAACCAAAGATGATAATATCATAATAAGTAGAATGGTATATGGCAAATAAAATCTACGACAGCTGCAAACGTTATATGGTCTCGTAACACCAAACACAAAGCCCTAAACCATCAAATATCAGTCACACGACAGCAATTCCAACTACGAACTCATAATAAGAACAACAATCTCTTCCCATTATTTACTTCCTAACTTAAGATAATAACCCCATCAAACTGCACACCTGTCATTTACAGCAATTATCTCGTGACAGCAAAAGACCGAAGGCAGCTCACTACCTCTCCATTGTTTGCCCCTGAAGAAGGCCATCCCTGATCTGAGAAGCAATGTCTTTAACAGCACCTGGACCATGGGGAATAAACACAGACGAGGACTTGGATGATGCACCTATCTCCTTCATCGTGTCAAAGTACTGGGTGATCAGAACCATGTCCATCACATCTTTGGCAGAGGTACCGGGAACACTCTCAGAGAAGTGCAGCACACTGTCCCTCAGTCCATCAACAATTGCTTGACGCTGCCTGGCAATACCCATCCCTGAAAGATATTTGGACTCTGCCTCTCCCTCAGCCCTCTTAATCTGCAGTATCTTTTCTGCTTCAGCCTTCTCATTCGCAGCCACTCTCATTCTAGCAGCTGTTTAGAATCAGAAAACCAGTGATTAGTGAAATTTATATAGAATCCAAAAGCCTTTTAATGTTTCGATTCTGAGAGGCATGCAGGCAAAAGGCAATATAGTAGGATCATCTGGCACGTAGGTAAAACAGAAAGATAAACATGTGAGCCAAGATTATAAAGGGTCTCAATAGTTACTAGGGGTTAAGATCAAAATTAGAACACCAGAAAGTGATCAAAGAAGCTTGAATCAGAAAATGAGTGATTAGTGGCATTTCTATTTTCAATCTAGCAATTTACAATATAAGCGGAATCCAAACGCCACAAGTATTCGACTGTGAGAGGCATGCAGGCAATACAGTAAGGTCATCTGGCACTTGGGTAAACAACAAGATAAACATGTGAGCTAAGATTATAAGGGGCTTCAATAGTTACAAGGGATAAAAATTAAACTTTCAACACAAGAAAGTGACCAAAGAAGTCAGAAACTCAAAGCGGCAAAGCAATTAAACTTGGCATAAGATGCATTCCAGCTGTGCTACAAAATAAAAATGTCACATTGGGTTTTAAATTAAGTGCCTAATGCAACTATCTTACTATAAAATGTAATTGCACCAACAAGAAATTACTGATATGAAATAGTTACTGAGGTTATGACTTATGACATCCCAGGTAGCTCCATTACCTGCATTAATCTCATTCATAGCTCTCTTGACATTCACATCAGGTTCAATGTCCACAATCAGAGTTTGAACAATCTGATACCCATAAGCTGACATGGCCTGTATATCCAGATGAACAGAACACATTTAGGAATAGACATTATCCAAATAGCTGTGAACAAGACAGTATATGTAGAGTATGTTTACCTTTTCGAGCTCTTCTTCAACGGACTTAGCAATGTCATTCTTCTGCTCAAAAACAGAGTCAAGCTGCAACTTGGGGACACTAGCACGGATAACTGCAATGGTAAGTCGGGTATTAGGCGATTAGATAGTGAGGCTTGAGGGGTATAAAAGTAAACTAGCACTTGGGCAAATTACTAAAGGGATTCCGACATATGTTATCATTCACAGGGCCAGAATAAGTAAGAGATAGAGCATGATTGTAAGGCTCACACTGGCGTAAGTGAGCGTAACTGAACTTCATTAAGATAAACAACTCAATACCGCACAAAAAAAAAAACAGAAGAGAAAAACGGTAAGTTGTTAACCTAAAACTTCCTATCCCTAGCAGACACCATCCCTTACATAAAAGCTCTAAACAGAACCTATATTTTCATATAAGAAAAGAGCACTAATTGCATATGGAGTCATTAACTTTCAACAATTACTACACGAAACATTTCAGATATGTCTTCAGACTCCCTTAATGCAACTACGAATATATCTCTATGCCTCACATTAGCTAAAGCTTAAAGATACTTACCATCAAAGACATAAGCTTGGATCTGTTCCCTGGTGTTGCTGAGCTTGTAGAAAGCATCTGATGCAGTCTCAGCCAGTGCTCGGTATTGGACAGATGCAACCACAGTGACAAACACATTATCCTAAACAAAAAAAGAACAGATATCACCATCAAGTAATTCATATAAAGTCAAAGGTAGTGTAAGATAGCAAACGTCCATGAGTTGGTCCTAGCTCTTCCAAAAGGAAAGTAGAGTGACATAACTGACCGGAATTTTAGGTTCAACATTCAAAACACAGAACAGCAATCATCTAGCAAACAGATATGAGTATTTGTGGTATTTACGAAACTAGACCATACAACTGGAAGCTGGTGTATCGAATATGCAGTTATTCACCACTATTTGGCCACAAGAAAACTTTCATTTAACCAAAAGAGTGAACACGAAAGAAAGCTTAATTCCTTACAGGTTCTATCCACCTATCTTATATATGCTACTCAAGGGTACAGAGTTGAAGAGTAACCATCTATTAATCTATATACCTACATATGACCAATCTAACGAGAGAGTTTTACTCCGTTAAAACTACATGCTGAAGACACAAGTGCAATTATGGGTGTTCACAAGTCACCACTTGCATGTTCACAAATCACAAAACATATCAGATTACTCACCAAATAGTGATCATCAAACTACCTTGAGATATTTAAGTCAGTGAAACTGCTAAATAAAGCGAAGATGAGTTTGGAGCAAACCTTAGTTTTCGTTTCACAACGAACATCAAGCTGCTGCACACGCAGGCTGAGATAACCAGCTACCTGACTACCAAGGCACCAGGGAAGACAGTGACATCCAGGCTCAAGCACACTGTCAAACTTTCCAAATGTTTCTTGGATAGCCACCGTGGACTGAGCCACTTGAACACATCCCAAAGCTTGTCCCATTGTTCAGTTCTGTGCATCATAGTACGACTCAAGTTTAATAAGTTGTATAGAAATATAGAATTAGCTAGAGAAGGAAAGCTAGCTCTAAGAAACATAAGGGTCAACTAAGTCACACATACAACACAACTGATACCTTAACGAACAATGAAAGAAGTACATAGCTACACATTTCATTCAAGCTGAATACCCAAAGAAAATCGTGTCTCCCAATACTGTTTCACATAGAGACTAATTTGATTCGCAGACTATTTGGACACCTTATTTAGCATTCATAGTTTCTAATAACAAACAGGCGTATTATGAACAGGTACACATCTGTAAAATACTTCAGAAACGACTCTTAATAACACAAAGCATAGAACCCAATTACTTCATTCTTAATTTCAACCATATTTCTTCGCCACCAATATCTAGACAACGATGCATCCAGTATATCGGGCATACAACTAAAGCAAAACCCAAACATCCATGAGTTCGAAAATTCAACACATCAAAACAAAACCAATCCTCATCATTCCAAACATGAACACAAATCCGGTGAAAACTACGAAAACAATCAACATAGGAGATACAAAAGCACAAAACTTACATTTAATCAAAATCGCGATATCAGAAAGTAATACTCAAACCCTAACCCCAAATCGACTCGATAAATAACCGATAAATGTACCAGGATAGAAGAACCATCCAAGTATACAACAGGGCACCCAATTCAACATACATATATACTCAACAGTGTGAAATGAATTTCGACGAAAAGTATAAATAATACTAGTATCATATTAACAATCACCATCACCAACAACACAAAATTTCAATTCAAACCTTCAAATTACTACCACTAAACAAAAAACATTATAATCACTCCAACAATTTTCAGAATATTCAAACATAATAACAAATTCACTAATTAACAACACAAAAAAAATCAACCAAACCTCGTAAAATCACTCAAAATCTTATCAAAAAAATGAATAGAAAAGTCAGATTGACAAACCCTAATTTTTTTTCGCCAGCCACTCAAATTAACAACCACGCCTATAACAATTGTGATGAACACGACTCTTCTTACAACAAGATAATAACAACATTTATACAGCCTGTATAATACTACTATTATTTCTACTAGTCAACTCTTCCCAATTGCAAGATTATAATAATAACGGTCCAACTTACAGCGACATTCAAATTTAAGAACAAAAAATATCTACAAATTTATAGCTGAATTTTCAACAAAGTTTTAGCAAGTGGATTTCTACACGAAAGCGAAGAAATGATAAAAGAAATTTGATAAATTGCAGTGTCGCGTATAACAAGATTGATTCTAAACATATAATATAAAATAAAATCAAGGTTGAATTTTTCACCTTGATGATGATGATGATGATGATGATGGAGAGAAACCTAAGGTGAGACGAAAAGAAGTGAAGGATGTACTACTCCGTAATATTTTATGGAGAGAGAGAGAGAGGGGGGGGGGGTGAAAGTTAGAAGCGTCGTTGTTTTTGGTGTGTTTGTGACGCTTTTTACAGATTTACCTGAGCCCAACGGATAAGTATTGGTAACTTTTTCTTTTTGTCTTTTACCAAAGAAAGTGTCAAAATGATTACAAAATTACTTTCGAGATTGTAATCGGTTAAATCCGTAATAAGCGAGACGACTCAAAGTAAGATTGATTGTATTGACGGTTGTTTTTGTTTTCGCTATATGACAAATTATCTATTGAAGGTAAAGAATACGAATAATTGGGTGTTTTAGGTAATTCCACGATGTTCATCAAGGAGCGATGAATAATGAGTTCATTGATTTGATTGCATAATTTGCATGTGACTTAATCAAAATTGAAAATCAAAAGTAGTAGAGTAGGGCCAAAAAATGGTACATTGCGTATTTGCGTGGGTAGTTGGTTCGATGGTAACTTTTGCTGAAAATGGTTAAATGGTCTCAAGTTCTTAATGCAATGTGAACTGGTAATGCTCGTTTTGAAACTTCACACAAATGAAATTTGTGTACAAAAGACAGTGTGATCATTCAAAAGTTTCATGGGATCCTATGCACAAACTTACAAAATGGGACGAAATTAATTGGGTTTCTAATCAAGGATTGAACGATGTTGTGGATTTCAGACACGGATAGCACTACGTCATTACTTTGTAATGAATAAATGAATAATGATATGACGTAAAACATGTCGTCTTAGTGATGGTAAGGATGTTATGGTAAACACGTATAACATCATCGATGATGGATGCGTTTTGTATCTTACCCATTCACCCATACATCACATGACCTCTTAACATAGGCGCCATCTCTCCTATCATGGGCAAAGGCTAGCTGGCTAAGGCCTGCACTTATTAGTAGACCTTGTGGTCCTTTGTTAATGGCGCTTCGGGTTGGGCTTACCTTAAACCGATCTAAAACTCGAAGTCGTTGGTTGGTTGGACTAGAATGCTTAACTTTGCGGCCAAAATCAATACAAAGTAACCTTTTTTTTTTGCGTAGGATCCTCCTAAAATCTAAGATGCGTCAATGGTTTTATGTCATTGGGGTGAAATTTGATCTAAATTCTTTAAAAATCGCCTAAAACCTTAAATTCTCACCCCATCATACTAAGGCAACATCCGGCAAAGATGTAAGTTTTACATGGGGCACGACTCCCGTCTTATCCATCTTTCAGAGAATATTGAAATGTAGAGTCGCAACAGTAAGAAAAGGATTCCTCGGATACTTGTGCGATTGTGTAAATAGACAACATAGAAAGCTTAACCTGAAATACTCCGTATTTGTTTGGATCCGTCAATTTAAGAACACACATTGAGATAGAAATTTTAGGAGTCATCAGAGACTTGGAATGTGCTGTTTAGCAGCACAATCCTAAGTCCCAAGTCCAACTCCCAACTTTGATCATCCGAATTAAGTCTAACGTACATAACCAAATTATCCAGAATCCAACTATTATTAAACCCTTGTTGCGTTTAAAACGCTTGTTCATAATCACTGGAGCGATATTTTTAAGGTGTAACAATAGTTACCACTTACCACTACACGTCTATGACTATTAAAGTTCTGTTAACAAGCACACATTATTACTACTACCACAACCAGTTTACGCTAATTTTGCGCAAGGTGGAAATTTGCAATGTTACTACTGCTGCTGTGCTGCATTGCCCTGAAGAGACCCGTCTCGAATCTGAGCAGCAATGTCCTTAACAGCACCAGGACCATGAGGAATGAACACTGATGATGATTTGGATGATGCACCAATTTCTTTCATAGTGTCAAAGTACTGAGTCACCAGGACCATGTCCATGACATCCTTAGAAGTTGTTCCTGGCACATGATCTGAGAAGTTGATTACACTGTCCCTGAGCCCATCTACGATTGCCTGTCTCTGCCTCGCTATTCCGATTCCATGCAGGAACTTGGATTCTGCGTCTCCCTCTGCTTTCTTAATCTGCAGAATTTTCTCAGCTTCTGCCTTGTCATTTGCTGCCACCCTCAGTCTAGCAGCTACATTACACAAAGGAAACAGGTCAGATCAGTTTTAAAATTTGATTTTTCGGAACATTTTATAAGGTCTGATATAAGTACAGAAGTTGCATACTACAGCTAAATGTAAGGACATATAATGAAGGTCTAAGCACATCAATGCATGACCAAGATTGCTGAATTCGCGTTAAGAAAAAGCCGAGAGGAAATTAATAGTATACATCATGATGAACTGTAAAACTACAGTTTACCTGCATTAATCTCATTCATGGCCTTCTTGACATTAGCATCAGGTACAATGTCAACAATCAGAGTTTCGACAATCTCATATCCGTAAGCAGACATGGCCTAGTGGTACAGTAGAAAGTATATAGAGTATCAGTTTGGAAATTTGGTTTTACTGTTACTACAAATCTGTTAGGCTTTAGATGAAACTGATGAAGATGGTCAGATGGATGCTACCTTTTCAAGCTCTTGTTCAACTTCTTTTGCAATGATATTCTTCTGCTCAAAGACAGCATCAAGTTCCATCTTCGGCACACATGCACGAATGACTATCAAAGGAAGAAAAGATCGTCAGAAATACGAGAAACGTTAGTGCATGCCTATAGACTATTATTACATGATCTGTATTTGAGCAGTCAGACAGTCAGTTGACAGTACTTTCGTTCTGATGCTAACTTCACTGTGCGACAATTTACAGGGCCTCGAAAACATTATGCTTGGATTAGCCTTTCGAAAACATGCATTTTGTACAAAGAAGGTTGGTATAAAACAATCTATCATACCATCAAACACATAGGCTTGGATCTGTTCTTTGGTGTTGCTTAGCTTGTAGAAAGCGTCTTCTGCCTTTTCAGCCAGTGCGCGGAATTGAACAGATGCATCCACAGTCACAAACACATTGTCCTGAAAAAAGAGCAGACATTACACTACAGTTTACACTTACAAACATGCTAAGTGACAGTTTACACTGTAACCTAAGCCCGAAACAGAATTCATCACTTTATACATCAGAAGCCCTACAAGATTAGATTTTATTTCAGCAATCTTATATTGTAAGTTACAATTTGTAAGCATGAGAAATGAAGTGATCAGAACTTCATCGAAATCTCTTGGTTATGGTATCTAAGTGTGTAGTTGACAGTTCAGGAAATGTATACGTACCTTAGATTTGGTCTCACAGCGAACATCAAGCTTATGAACACGCAAGGAAAGAAGGCCTTTCACCTGGCTTCCTAGGCACCAGGGCACACAGTGACAACCAGGCGCAAGCACACCATCATACCTTCCGAATTTTTCCTTGATAGCCACAGTGGATTGAGAAACTTGGAAACATCCCAATGACTGACCCATGTTTGCACCCTAAACATATCAATCACAAAAGCGATTATAATTCAGATTTTTAGAACATATATGCAAATCATTAGCCTAACACATTTGTTACGCAAATAAAAACGAACTACAAAGTAGTAACATACAGAAGTACTTTTATCAAATCATGCAGAAGTACAGATTATTTGCAGCGAAATATGTTCACAAAAACTATATATGCAGCGAAATTAGTTGTATCAGACTTCAGTTATGAACATGCTGATAGAGGATGAATATAGACGGTAGAGTGAATACGGAGTATGTAATTTCATCCTCTATCACATGCATGGTTGCAAAAGCGTGCAGTTAGAACGTAATGTCATAGTGAAAAAATAACTAGATCAGACGACCATCCAAGACTCATACAGATTTGTAGAACATATATCATATACTTGTATCGTATGAGTTGTATCTTTAGATCATTAGCTTAACACATTTTGTTAAACAAACAAAAATGAACTAGAAGAAAGTAGTAACATACAGAAGTACTGTCATCTAAAACATGCAGAAGTATAGACTTTTAGCATGAAATTTTCAGTGAAATATATTCAAACAAACTATGCAGCTACCAGAATTATTTCAGACAGAAATGTTGTTTCAGACTTCAGTAATAAACTTGGTTACAAAAGCATGCAGTTTGAACGTAATGTCATAGTGAAAAAATAACTGAGACGACAATCCACGACTAAGAAACTCGAAAAAATGAAGAAAAGAGATCAGTACCTTGAGAGATGAAAGGAGAAGAGAAATGAAGGAAATGTGACAAGACGCAAATTATCAAAGTTCAAGCTACTTATAAGAGAAGTATTATGGGATTATAAGAAGAGAGGTGAATGTAAATCATGACATTATTGAAATGGGCAACCACCCACTTTCCAAAATGAAGAAAAAACAACATATAATTGGCTATTTACTGAAAGAAGCTGCCTTCTTCACTTTTCTTTTCTTTTTCTGGTTTTAACCTACTCTAAATAATTACATTGTCAAAAAATTAAGGTTACTCTGCAAAATTATTGTGACAAAAATGTGTTTATAAGCATAGGTAGTTGTGAGATGCATGTGCTGGTCTATTAAGCATCATCTTAACCCTTAAAGTTGGTTCTGTATGAGTATGACCTTGCTGACGTTTCTGTGCTTAGTCAGTTCAGATTTTCGGTTTCTCGTATGACTCAAGACTAACCAAGTCCAGCAGCTGGATAGGCACAAGGAACCGCGCTTTGGCTCAAGCAAATAACATGACCAAAAATCTTGACAATGTAATGAATGTAAACAGAATTGTGTGACAACTGGTGTAACATAGAAAAGTCATGTAACTTGTTAATATTGTGAGACTACTGATGAAATTATCAGTTCATACATCACTTCACACTACTTAATAACGATTCTGAATTGGTTGAATTCGCTGTAAAATTAAAGCATGGGCTATTTCTGTTTCATTCTCTGTTTCTTAGTCCATTCTTCAACTACAAGTGCTCATCTTGTCAGCAGAGAGGAGTAAAAAAGGAAATTGTGCTGTAAATAGCGGTCTTAAATGCAGAAGCCATTATGTAAAAGTCGATTTCTTTGCGTAAATGGCCTTCCTTAATGCTCAATAATACATCCATTCATAGCTAGCTACTTCCTAACTTTTCCTATACATAGATATGTTGGTTCACAATTCACATGCATATGTTTAAATGTTTAATGTATCATTTTGACAGAGTTTTCTAGATTGAATGACATGGATAATTTCAGAAAACTTCTGAGAAGCTTTTTCTATCTAGTGAAGTATCCGAGGTAGTTTCTGCATACAATGGCAGCACTGTAAACAGGACTACAGGAGCATCCATAAAGCTTCTTACTGATTTTTGATCAATTCCTGTAATAATCTTACAGCCTTTCGGAACTTAACTGGTTCAGTTCTGGAATGCTCTTATTTACATATCATCAGGAAAAGATTGTCATATTCGCGGCACTGAATTTATGATTAGATGCAGTAGAAGTTTTAGACTAAGCAGGATTAAAACCTAAAACTTAAATTAGCTTGCATAGGATTTAAAAGTCAGGATCTTGAACCAGCTGTTCTTTGACTGCATTGCATCAGCAGGGAGAAGGCCTTCCTTTTTTTGATCAGTAACATTGTTAGCTGCTCCAGAAACATAAGGGATGAACACTGCAGATGACTTTGGTGATGCTCCAATGTCTTTCAAGGTATCGAAGTACTGATTCATTAAGATCATGTCCATGACATCCTTGGGAGTTGCACCAGGTACATTCCCTAAGAACTGAAGTACACTCTCTCTCAGCCCATCAACAATGGCCTGTCTCTGTCGGGCAATCCCAACCCTGGCAAGGTACCTTGACTCGGCCTCTCCCTCAGCTTTCTTTTTCTGCATTATCTTGTCAGCCTCGGCCTTGTCATTTGAAGCGGCCCTCATCCTCACGGCTATACAAGAAACAGAATCCTTAAGTTTAGTAAGGTACATTAGAGATTTTAATAAATATAAGCCCATTCTAGTATAGGCGCGAACTTGTACAGACAACTAGCACATCAATCTAACACAGCTCAATGATAATGATATACATGAAACAAAGTGAAATGGTAAAAGAAGTTTAGGACTTAGGAATAATATTGTGAAGAAATCAATCAGTTTCCTACATAATTCAAATACCTGCATTGATCTCGTTCATTGCTTTCTTGACATTGGCAGCAGGCTCAACGTCCACTATAAGAGCTTTGACAATCTGGTAACCAAAAGTTGATGAGGCCTAAATTTTACAGTAGAAAGCATTGAATCAGTCTCTTGGTGCTCTCAAATCTGAATGACAAGAAATTAAAAAGCAAGACTAGCAAACTACCTTTCCGGCTGTTCTTTCTACAGCCTTTGCGATTTTATCTTTCTGCTCAAACACAGCATCAAGCTCAAACTTGGGTACAGTTGCACGAAGGACTACACGAAAGAACGTGACACATGAGAACCTCATTGAATCACAACAAGAACTTTAAGGTTGCGTGTAGAGCTGCCTATATCATTATACTGAGTAAAACCCTAACAGCAGAAATTATGCTTACCATCTGAGACATGGTTACTGATCACAGATTTGCTGCCACCAATTGAGTAAAATGCAGTCTTTGCTCTGTCTGTCATTGCCTGATACTGAATAGATGCCACCACATTGGCGAAAACATTGTCCTGCAAATCACAACAGATGAGTTAAAGTGATAAACATCATTGCAGGACTTATCAAGCACAAAATGCAGTCTACAGAAAAACACACACATACACACATAGACACAAATAATTTTATAGGGCAGTGTGCTACAAACCTTAGTTTTGCACTGACAACGGACATCAAGCTGCTGCACGCGCAAGGAGAGACTCCCGGCTACTGTCTTCCCTAGAAACCAAGGAACAAAATGAAATCCAGGCTCGAGAACATCCTGAAACTTTCCGAATTGTTCAGTGATCGTAACAGTTGACTGCGCAACTACGATACAGCCGAATGCTTGCCCCATTGTTGATTCCTAGACTGATCAACCACAAAGGGAAAACCAATTATTTAAAAAATGTAACAGTCACGTAACTAGCTATAATTTCTCATAATAATTGATCTACCATAGAGTATATGTAGACCTTTTCATGTTCCAAACCCATAAAATATACCCAAGTCTTCCTTACATAACTAGGAAGAAACTTCGGAGATTCAACTAATTCATCAAAAGGTTGACATAGTACAAGTTCCATGCTAAACAATTCACATAAATGTAATTACTAGGCAAGAGAGAAAAATGTTGACTTGACAATCTTTACATTACATTGTCAACAAGGCCTCAACACCAATATTATCCCAAAATTCCCAATGACTCGAAAGAAGGTCCGGTCTAGAGTCTCTAGTTAGGATACGAGCAGCGTTATTGGATGCTCACAACCTTACCCCTATGGCTGTATTGCCATATACAACATAGACCCTATTGTCTAGGAGACATGCATGAAAGTGAAAATATAAAATAAAATTGTAAGTTGAATTAGGATTTTGATTACTATACAAACTAAAAATGAATACAACAATCTATACTTACCACAGAAGGAATAAGTTGTCAATATGAAGATATGCACTATTAGAAAGAGCTAGCAGTGTAGAAAGCTTTTGAGGAAAAAGGTGAGAAAGGGTATAAGAGCAAAACCAAGAGGAACTCACTAGGAAATTACATGAATACAAAACATCCTTATCAACGAAAATGCATTAACTCCGTATAATTCCATCTGAGGACCGCGAATCTTTGACCAAAATGTACAACGTCAAAACGTAGTAAATCCACAGAACACGAGTGAGAACGTAGAGTACAAACGTCTAATACGGAGTAGTACTTTGTTAGATGTGTAACATTGTAGCATAGAAAAACGTCACATTCTTGTAAAATTAAAAACGTGACACCATAAGTTTTCTTATACGGAGTATCAGTAATCATTATCGATTTGTTTCTTACTTTCTCATGACGCTACCAATCAACATAGTCCAGGTTACCAAAAAAAACTCATTATTCTGTTGACTTCTCAAAGACTCAAACTGATTAAACTCAAGTAATAATCTCTGTTGCGTTGACTTCAATTCAATCAAAACCCAACAAAACAATCCTTAAAAACTATCTTAAAAATCACCTGCTTCAAATCCCACAAAATTTAATTACCTTCCTAAACAATGGGGCTAATTTTGCAATTAATTACAATAATCATAATCATAATGATAAGTTGCATGAAGTTGGGTGGAGTTGTTGGAGTGAAACAAGTGCAACCCAGAAAAAGAGGATCATCAAAGTTCAAGATTGCAATATTTGCAGACTTGCATTTTGGTGAAAATGCTTGGAGTGAGTGGGGCCCAAAACAGGATGTTAATTCTATGAATGCCATGTCTAATCTTCTTGATCAAGAAAACCCAGGTATCATTTTTCTTTTTTCTTGATTATATTGAAGAAAGTTTTAATCTTTTTTCTCTATTTTCGAATTGGATTTGATCCCCTAGAGTTACAAATAAACTCTACCATATAGAGTTTACTTAATAAGATAATAATTAATTGTTTTGTATTTTCTTGTTGTATTTAAAGATTCTCTTTATTTTGTATTATTACTACTTTTAGCAAACTCTACGAACTCCACCAAAAAATAACTCCAGGGATCCTCACCCTTTGGAATTTGTGATAGATATTTACTGTTTTATGAGGTAGGGTTTTGATTTTGATTGTGAATTATTGACTATTTTGGATTAGGTTTTGTGGGTTGGTTTTGTTGTTTATTGCTAATTTCAGAGTTTTGCATGATTGTTGTGTTGTGTTGTGTTGATGAGCTATGTTACTCGCACTCTTCTATTTTCCCAAGTAATCGTGTCGGACACTTGGACACTCTGATATGAGTCCGACACTTAGACGCTTCTTTTAAGGCTAAAATAATGAAAAATTCACCAAAATTGACCGAGTCTGACGCTTGGACACTTATCCGTGCCGGACACTTGTAGCTGAGTCCGAGGAACATAGTAATGATGAGTATGGATTGGATTTGGTAGAAATTTTTCTATATTTATGAACTTGGTAGCACATATTGACATTAGTGTTATAAAGTCGAGGCAGGGGCCGTTCCTGATATTTTGGAGGCGGAGGCAAGTTTAAAATAAAGGGTCTCATTGAATTTAGAAATGTACGTGTTTTTGTTCAGTGAAACTTGTCATATTACGTGACTCTTCCATCTGTTAAAATATTGTGTTGAGAATTGAGATTGATTTCAATTCATAATGATTTAGACTTGTGAACTCTTGTGTATTTCAATGGTTAGACCATTTAAAGTTGTATATCCTGTCGATTTTCAGGGCATAATGTGTCCTCAAGACTTAAACTGTTAAGATGTTACCGCGAAATGAACAAATATAAGTGTGGATGCCCATCTTAACTGTAAAGCTCTTAAGGTTTGTGTCCTTGATATAAATTGCGATGGTTGCTTACTTGTTCAATGAAGAACTAGTTTGCATATGAACAGAGGCATTATTTGAAGAGCATTGCAATCTACCAGTCATGAGTATGTGATTAGCTCTGAAAAGGGTCTGACCCTACTAAGCTGAACTTGTACCCTATACGATATTTACTCATACGGGTGCAATGTCGTGTGTTTATGGAAACTGTTGTTAACAATTTGGTTTTTGAGTTGCAGGGAAAATATTGACATCTCTCAAGTTACTTCAATTGTTTTCTACTTTCTTATAATTAGAGTTTCATTGCAGATTTTGTAGTATATCTCGGAGATGTCATCACAGCCAATAATGTACCTATTGCGAATGCTAGCCTATATTGGGATCAAGCTAACTCACCGACGAGAGACAGGGGCATACCTTGGGCTGGTGTATTCGGTAACCATGATGCTGCACATTTTGAGTGGCCTAAGGAATGGTTTTCACATAGCGGGATTCCTCCACTGTCTTGCTCAGCATCTAACTCATCGTACACTGGTAACGTTCTCCTACTAGTATATTTTGGTGGTAGTGAAGGACTCATTTAACAAGCTAACAGTTTGAAGCCATAGAATGTAGTATCAACTTATCAAGTATGAAGAGGTAATTGTATCATATCAGGGGATGGCAAATGCAGCTTCACTGGCACAACCCGACTGGAGTTGATGACTCATCAGATAGGGAATGACACGCTTTCGTTCTCTCAGCAGGGGCCAAGCAATCTTTGGCCGAGTGTATCCAACTATGTCCTACAAATATCATCTTCAGATGACATGAAGGCGCCTGTGGCATTTATGTATTTTTTAGATTCCAGAGGGGGTTCTTATCCAGAAGTTATTTCAAGTACTCAAGCTGACTGGCTGAAAAGCATATCTGAAGAAATTAATCCTGATTCCAGGTACTATTAAAGTATGCTCATGTTTTCAGCCAGCATGCTCAAATTGCTTTATCTAAGCATTCGACTATTCGAGTACTAAATTCATGTTTGACAAATTTTGTTTCAGATATAGCCTCCCAGACCTACCAAAACTCGTCTTGTGGGTCAGATTTAGATCACTGTTGCCAAATTATTAGGTTACCTGTGTAACTTTGTTGTAACTTAAAAATTGAGACTTAGTTTTTAGTGTTTACGGGTCTAACTCGTGTCGAGTTTGAAACTTTGGGTGATGTCAATAGATGAATTTCAAGTGTTAAATGGGTTTTGAAAGATTCAACTTTTTTTTTTCCTTACTGTCAGGTTAACAGACACACATATATTAAATCGGTCATGGTCTAAAACATTTTAACAATGTATGAAACTGGTTTTCACATTTTCAATGATTTGGCTTCAACTGTGCTTTGCTGGATGAAGAGTATAGCTTAAAACCATATAAAGGCAGTAATTTGGATATTTGGTTCATTAGTCCTAAATAAATGACAGTGAAAAGGATCTTCCTTTTTGCAGGATCCCTGAAATCATGTTTTGGCACATACCAAGTAAAGCATATCGGAGAGTTGCCCCTTGGTTGTTTTTACTTCCCCAGCCTTGTGTAGGCTCATTAAATCGGGAGAGAGTATGTACTCAGGATGCTGAGCATGGGATCATGAAGATATTGGAGGACCGATCTTCTGTTCAGGTAATATCATGCTACTGCAATATATGGCACGCCTGGATCTCAGATATTTTGTTGGACTACCATTATGACAGCAAGAATTGCTTATGCCTTACTCATTAGTCACTACTATCTCTTAATGTTTGTACCCAAAAAAAACTATCTCTTAATGTGACCTCTTTCGTTTCAGCCCTTTTCCCTTTGGAATAAGGGCATACAACCATATGTAGTACTCGTGAGGCCTCCACAGACTTTTCTCCTGGATACACTATACGGATCATGTAATTATAAAGGCGTTAACAGCTAATCTGATAGACAAGCTAAGCTATTGTATGTGTCTAAACTCTGAAGCACCGCGGTAACCAAGCTCCCTAGTCACTATCATTATTCTTGCTGTATTAAGTCGCCATCCTTGATTACTTGAGTAGTTGAGTGTGTTGAAATTTCTATTGAGTTTTCTTTTCTTTACTTGTGTGTTTTTTAACTGCAGGCTGTGTTTGTGGGTCATGATCATGGCCTGGCAATGACTGGTGCTGCCCTTACAAGAAGATGTGGCTGTGCTACGCCAGACACACTGGTTATGGTGGCTATGGGAATTGGCCAAGAGGAGCTAGAATATTAGAGATCACCAATCAGCCTTTTTCGCTCAAGTCATGGATACGGATGGAGGATGGTGCTGAACATAGCCATATTCTCTTGAGGTCGCATGCTGTTTCTTCCTCTAGTATTTTCCTTTTCTTAGCTGCCTTTTTAGTTCTGTTTCTCGGCCTTGTGTCCTGTTACCCTGATTTCATATCAAGGGCAAAAAAGTTACTGTCACCAATTACGTGGTCTGGTTGGCCTTTGAAATGAATCTACAGAAAATCGATGTCGTCCATCTGCACCATATGAGCACAGAGTATTTCTTCAGCTGCAAACATACTACCTGTGATGTACAGTTATTTGTGGAACATTCACATGTAACCTTGTAAAGTACTACATCTGTAAATGATGTTTGTGCAGATTTATCTGCATATTTTCATGTACAATAGTAGTAAGTAATACAGATGTTTTCTGTTATAATATGATTAATATCTGTGCTTTGCTGCAATATGATTACAGCAGCTTGGCACTTCGCCCTGTAAATAATTCAGTATAAACTCAAGATTTTCACGTATCTTCTCTATCACGCGTACTTGTAATCGTCATCCCCCCCCCCTTCCCCTCGTAGGTTCGACTACTTGTAATTGGATAACCCTTTACGACATACTTGGTGATGCATTACGCACTAGTGCACTACCAAGTACCAATAGACGTCGGAAACAGCCCTACGATAATGAAAGGTGCTGAACAAGTGAACACTACCCTTATTCTGTACATACTAGTATATGGTATGTGTACCAAGCGTACATTACAAGCCCAATAATTAAGGGAATATCTCATAAACTAGTGGATCATCATACTAAAGCATATTATTCTTATAAATTGCAGGGGTGAACAGTGTTTAAATCATCGATCAGGTTGTCCAATCAGAATAAACCAATAAATTCTTTTTTTCTTCTTCTGTATTTTTGTTGTTCAGGTTTTAAAAGAATGGCAAAGATGCAGAGGTTGGAAGGGGGAGTTGAGCTGAACTGTGAAGCTGAAGCTATGTTTAAAATGATAAGGGCACAACAACCTGACATTGCTGCTATTTGCTCACACAAAGTTGCTAGTGTTGAAGCACACCAAGGTGACTGGCTCAGTGTGGGTAGTATCAGGACATGGGACTGTATTCTCGGTATATATTATATAGTATATTGTTTCATTTTACTCTTTTTGTATAATTTCATTCTTATATCATTTGTACTCCATATATAGTTGAGCTAGGACGAAGTCAGGTTTTGAGATTCAGGATCGATTAAACAACAAATTATCGTGAGACGGTCTTTAACTTTTTGACATGGTGCATGCGATGTCGTAACAGGTGGGAAGCCATTAAGCCTGACTGACAGGATCGAGGCAATCGATGAGAACAACATGGTATTGACTCGCAGAGTGATTGATGGAGATCTAATGACTCATTATAAGACATTTTCTTTATACATGCACAAATAATTACCAAGGGGAAGAACCGTAGCCTTGTGAAAATTACTGTAGAGTACGAGAAGATTGACGAAGCTGCACCTGAACCTACTGAAATTCTAAATTTTGGACTTGGTTTATTTCATGAGTTGGGTGGTCACCTTTCTTCTTGTAAATAGGGGCCTTGAGAGCAAAAAATAAAATTATGTGACTATTTGTGATGCAAGGCCGAGCCAACGGAGTGACGGATGTTGAATAATCCATGGCCGTTGTTTTCGTATTGTGAAATAATGTCACTCGTAAGATGATCTAATGTATCAAATAATTGACGTTATGTTAGTTCTTGTGTACTTCTAAGGTTCATGTTGTTATTTAAGAAACTCCTAAATTATCACATAACCGGCCAATTGTTGCTTGTAGCACATTCCAATTGAAATAAAACCCTTTTAACATAAGAAGATTCATTGTACACCCAGACTGCACATATAGTTTTATTACCATTTTGTTTTTTTGCAAACAAGTGGATCATGCATAAACATACAGTTGTGTCTTGTTCTAAGACCATATTTCCTCTGTTTTTGGACTCTTAACAAATGGTTAGAGATACTCTCGCATATTTAAATGGAGTGTCGTGTATTATCTCAAGTGCTGAACACACACACACACACAAATGGCTAAGAATCATCTAAGATGCATAAGTTGGAGTACGACGAGCCAAGGGAGTTACGCTGTATTGTTCAGCTGAGAATGTATTTGAAAGGATCACCCTAGGAGTCTACATATAGATACAAAGAAAATTGTCTATAATTTAATCGTTATACATCAAGTGGAGTAAACTAGATTCGATAGATAGTAATTAATTTGCTTGTGCAATAAATTTTAAAAATTTGTAGTAAATCTATGTCACATATAGTAAATCAAAGTTGTCATTAATCTATCAACAAAACAAAATATAATTTGATTTCTTTCCAAAATCATAATCCTTAATTTTCTCCATTTCCTTAAAACTAACTATTTCCGAATTTAAACTAAAAAATTTAGTGTACATTTCATTTTATTTACTACAAAGACATCTTCTAATTCTCTCAAAAACCCTAGCCTTCAAATCTCATTTTAGGGGCTACCAGCTATCAATTAGATGGTGGTAACTGGTAAGCCTCAAAATTCTCAAAAAAGTTTCAATTTAAGTTTTAACAATGATTAAAATAACTCCGTTTTATCCATGTGAGAGCGTTTTTCCCATCTATGTGTGGGTTCTTTCTCTCACTATGAAAGCGTCGAGATCTCTGATATTTCAGAGCATGTGGAAGATCTGGGCAATGATTTCGTACGGTACGATATTGCGATCATATACTCATCTACATGTTACCATGTTAGATGAAATCTCTTTTCATCAAAAGTACTCCAGATCAGTAGGGCTCCTCGTGGAAGGCTGTCTCAAACAGCTACTCCCTCCGTCCCAGCTCAAACGCCCCATGTAAAAAACGGTCTCATATTGGGAAGGGTGTACACACTACTCGGTTAATCAAAGTTCCAAAAAAATTGCATGGCAAGTTAAAGAAAACTCTAATCTACTTCGCTATGTAATTTTTTTGAAACTTTGATAAACCGATTAGTGTGTACACCCTTCTTAACACGGGGGTGTATCTTGGGGATGGGGCGTTTGAGTTGGGACGGAGGGTGTATACAATAGAGGGTATGCATAAGCGTCATATTCTAACATTAGTGATCTTTATTTTGATGGAAAATTTTGTCTGATTTTGATAATTTTGTATTCGATTTATATCGATAATATTGTAAATGCCGTGTGGGCCTTTTAATTAATGATATTGATCTTCTCCCTTCAAAAAAAAAAAAAAAAAAAAAAAAAAAAAAAATACTTTCTAATTTCTCTCCGTATAGACCCCTCTTCTTTTCCCATTTGAAATGATAAGGGCCAAACAACCTCACAATGATCTTCATGAAGGAGGGGAAACGAATAAGGTGGACCCAATTCACGGTTCGGTATAAGAACCTTAAAATAAAGGTGATGATAACGTCACGGCGTGAATGAACTTATCCATGCTCTTTTGGGCCTGACAAATCATAAAACCTCCCGGATCCATCACTTGCCCATCCTTTTAGCCCTCTCCTCGAAGTGTCTAAACTTTTTAAAATGCATTACTTTACGACATACTTGGTGATGCATTGCGCACTGCCAATACACATATCGGAAACAGCCCCACGATAAGGTATGTGTACCAAGCGTACATAACAAGCCTAATCATTTAGAGAATATTTCAAGAACAAGTGGATTATACAAAAGCATAATATATGCCTATAAATTGTACAAATTAAGTAATTAACAGTGTGTGAATCATCAAGTTGTCTGGTCACAATAAACCAATTTCTTTTTTTCTGATCTGTATTTTTTTTCAGGTTTTAACACACGAAAAATGGCAAAGATGCAGAGGTTGGAAGGAGGGATTGAGCTGAATTGTTCAGCTGAAAATATATATGAAATGTTACATGCCAAACAACCTGACATTGCTGCTATTTGCTCCACAGTTTCGGGTGTTGAAGCACACCAAGGTGACTGGCTCAGTGTGGGTAGTACCCGGACATGGGACTTTATCCTCGGTATATTGTTTCACTTTAAACTCTTTTTATTATTTAAAAAGCCGTTTAAAAAATGGTAGAAGTCTGTAGGTAGACAAATAGAAGAGTGTCTATGGTTAGTTTGTATTCCCTCTTTGATTATTAAAATGGAGGGAGTATTAAAAATAATCAAAGGTGCAGTGAATGTTGTTGCTTAATTTAGGAAATGATGGATTATAAGGAAAGATAGATAATCAAGGGTTCTTGATTTTGAAAATAAATCAATTTAAATTTCTTTCCGTTAGTAGATTCGTAAAATGTTGATTTTAGTGTCAGTGTCATAAATTTACTGCAAATATGTTAAATTTACTGCGCAACCATACTCGCTCCTTCCGTTCGCCTTTAAAACGCGTAGGGTCGGAACACAATTTTTAAGAAAAATAGAATAATGAATGAGTTTTAGGGTCCACTTAGTGTAAAATTACAGGGTAGGGGTATGCCCCACTTGGATTTTCAATAAACAAATTGATAAAGTAGAGGTGTTTTGGTCTTCAATTCACATGTACAAATAATGAAAGATTCCATATAAGAAGTTTAAAAATGAACAACCCATGATAGAAAGTATGAAGTTTATAGGCGAGAATAACCCAACCAAAAAAAAAAAAAAAGTTTATAGGCGAATGGAGGGAGTATTTTTTTACTACTTGTCATTTTTTATTAACCACACAATATTTGGTTTTTGTATTGTGTACATATAGACTCCTAGGATGAAATCATTTTACTTTGAAAAATGAATTACTTAGTACGGAGTAATTTTAAATGAATGGTAACTTTATTTCGTTATTATTTTAAAAAAAAACTTTATTTCACTCAATAGTCATAATGATTTGGGTAATGAAAGGTGCCAATATAATATAAAATATTATTAATGAGATCGTGCAATGCACGGTCTTTAAACTAGTTTATTACTCCCTCCGTCCCCCTTTAAACACCCCGCTCCTTTTTTTTACATGGATTAAGTTGGTGTGGTTTGTTTATTATTGTTGGAGATAATGAGTGGTTTATTTATTATTGTTAACGATAGTGGGTGGTTTGTTTATTATTGTTGGAGATGGGTGGTTTGTTTATTATTTTTGGAGATAATGAGTGGTTTGTTTATTATTTTTTGAAATAGTGGATGGTTTATGTGTGGTGAAAACTTACCCTATTTAGAAAGTTTGAAATGGGGTGTTCAAATAAGAACACCCCGAAAAGACTGAGATGTTTAAAGGGGGACGGAGGGAGTATATACTTGGTCTCTTACTTATAATATTAGGCCACCCTTTAGTGCGTAGTCAGGTTTGATTGGACGACTACCAATTGGTCTTATTGTGTCACGGTTTAATATGATAATTTATGATCCAAGCTACGTTCGAGTTATCATATATATAACATGATGTTATATCATATCTAATAGGTGGGAAGAAATTCAACATGGTGGATAGGATCGAAGCAATTGATGAGAAGAATATGATATTGTCTCGCAAAGTGATTGGTGGAGACCTAATGAGCCATTATAGGACATTCGCCGTACGTGCGCAACCAATTTCAAAGGGGAAGAACTGTTGCATCATGAATGTTACTTTCGAGTATGAGAAGATTGAGGAAGCTGCTCCTGAACCAACTGAATTTCTAAACTTTACACTTGGTGTACTCAAGGAGTTGGGTGGTCACCTCTCTTCTCTTAACTGCTAAGGGGCATACATGACTAACCCACGCACTTCCTTTTAGCCCAAAAATAAAACTATATTTGTGTTATAAGGCCGAGCCAGCGGACGCTGGATAATCCGTACATGGCCGTTGTTTATGTTGTTGTCGTTTTTCTTTTTTATTGTAAAATGTCACGGAGTACTTGTAAAGTTGTAATACGATCCAATGTATGAAATAATTGACGGTGTGCTTCGGTAAGATTTGTTACTTATGAGTTATGAAATCAAATTAACCTTGAAGTACAAATGTACAATGTACACTCCTTATCACATGACCAATTGTTGCATGTAACTCAAACCACTTGGACTAGGATAAATCATGAGAATAACTAAGTGCGTAAATTATTGAGATATTTGAGATATTCTTGTAGAATATTATCTATTGTATTTATCTTGTTGCAGTACTTAGAAGATAGC
>JBBYHQ010349147.1:0-12079 GCA_038382645.1 Spergularia azorica
ATTAACTGGTGAGTTAATAAAATTACTTAAAAGGACATGGAGTACAATTTTTTTTGAACTTATTAGGCCAAAATACTAAATGCTAATTGCTAATGTACTACCAAACAAGGCCTAAGATTGTGGATCGGACTTGTGGTACCCCTGAATTGTCCATGATTACCGGTCGCAAATCTTACTACACATATATACGCAGATCACCGGTCGCTACTCGCCAAAATATGGCCAACCAGCTCCTCGATGGGAATTCAAGTAAACAATTTCTGAACTTTTTGTTATTGATATGGGGTCATAAAGATGCAACACTAGGACTTTTCTCATCTTACAAGCCTTCAAACATGCAGCAAGTTCTAAACTAGATACCAAATGTCTCTCTTGACAGCAGTTCTGCACTTTTTCTACACAGACCTTTTAAAAATATATTCCTCAAAAATCACATTCTATAGTTCATCAGCATGATCACCTCTTTCTAACACAGCTGCAGCCCCCATTCCACTACCTGTAAAGTTCAATCGGAGTTTATAACAAAGAATCAGTTCCCAAGCAGGGTCAACTAACATGAATCATCCTATGAATCCGTCATGACCGAGAAAGTAAGGTTAAGAGTATCGAAAAACAGTCCATACCAAATCCCCTCGTTTATATTCATATTATACGTATTGTGAATACTTTAAAAGTAAATTACCCTGTTTGGTTCGTGTTCCGTACCAATTATTCATAATGTCAATATAGCAGAGTGAGAATAGAGCACTGGAGGTTTCTAATAGCATGAACAGTAGCACAAATTTAATAGAAGACATAATAATATAAAAGAGGGGAAGAAGAAGAGACCTATACACATGGAAATAACCCCAAAACGGCAGTCCCTCCCTCGACGTTTCATCTCATGCAATAAAGTTGCCACACAGCGAGCTCCTGAAAGAAGTTTAGAAGAAACCATCTCACTAACCAGAGCAGCCAATCAATCCTTAAAACACAGTATTTCACCTCAACTATTGGACAAAATGGAAAAAAGTGCGAAGATTATAGCAAATGTCGCAATGAGTAAGTTCTCAAATATAGCTCTCTTCAGAATTGGAGATGCTGAATAGTATTTGACGGTATTTCATGTGTTCAAGCTTTTGTAACATTTAGAATAATACCTGTAGCACCTAGAGGGTGTCCAAGGGCTAGTGCCCCTCCATTGACATTGACTTTCTGTGCATCCAAGTTCAAATGTTTACAGCAGTATACATATTGTGACGCAAAGGCCTGCAGAGACAATGATTGGTTTATTAAACTTTGAGAATACATTCAATACATAATCTGGGGGCAGCTTGGGAATCCATTACCTCATTCAACTCGAATAAATTAATATCGTTAAGGTTTAGGCCAGCAGACTTCACAGCTTCTGGAATCGCAAAAGCTGGACCGATCCCCATTACACCAGGTTCCACGCCAACAGCGGCAAAGCTCCTAGATAAGTAGTGGAAGACAAATATAAATATGAGATAATCCAAACTTCCATATCAATAAAATCAGTAACTATCATTTTAATACAGATGGTGAATTTATGTTCACTTATGGAACGGCATGGAGTGACAGGCAACAGGTCAACAGCATTCAAGGATATTAGACATTCACACACACACACACACACACACAAAGAAGAAGAAATGAGAGAGAGAAAAGAAAGGTGTATGCCATACTCTCCTCATATCGAACAAGGCACAGACTCGTTGCAGCAAGCCAGAATTCATTCTTCTGACTAAAGAGGTCGAACTGTGTAAGTAGGTCACAATAAAGAAGAACTGATTCAGACATCAAGTGGGGCGAATGGCAGTATATCTTATACCACTTATTATCAAAATAGGAGGAATGATGTCTCTGATTTCACTGGATGTGAGCACCCTGAAATAGAAGGGCATTCTGAAGGCCAAAGTGTTGGAAACTAGGAATAGGATAATGGTTTCCCTCACAGCTACGTGAGCAAAATAGCATTATTCTACTTTTAGATGAAAGGTACAGGACTACATTTAAGATGTTTGGGATTGATTACAGGCAAAGAAGGGTTCGGTGAATTAGGTGTTTAGAAGCAATTGGAATATCAGCCCATGTCTAAATCAAAATGAGAGTACTCCCAAACCGCTGGACGCTGGTCATCGAGCAACAGAACCAAACCGATTTCTCCTTGCATGCATTACAGATCCACCAGATGCCCAAAGAAAATCAGTCTTTGGAGGATCATTTGGAAAAGCCAGTATTCAGCTTTCAGTAGTATTTAAGTCAACGGGGAAACCTAAAGTTTCGCTGCGCATCCCATAATCTCGAATATTATCTGAAAAAGTTGAAAATCTCTGAATGCACAAGCCTCATTACAGTTATACTAAGGCTGCTTACGACCCCCCCCCCCCACCTCCCTCCCAGGGAAACCCCAGGGACCTGCCTCAAGCCAAAATCTGTAGAAGCATCAGTTTCACTATATGTCGTCAGCTTCGGAATAAGCCGTGAAGCAGACATCTAGTTGGGCTAGTGAACTATATGTATTAGCCTGATGATTAAGTCGACTATATCCTCTCTCAGCCTCAGAGTTCTCCATGTAGTTCAACACTTGTTGATCCATCTCTAGAGTTTCCCTCTTCACAAGGGGGAGGGGTGGGAGGGGGATCACAGAGTCCAAAGAAGCTGTTTCCAATCGACCCTTGGGCCTTGGCAAAAATGGGACAACCAGTTGAGACACTAATAGAAAGTACCCTCTACTGTTTTATGGAAAAAGAACGGAAGATTTCAATTGTTCTTTAATATAGGCAATTAGACCATTGTATCCAAAGTGAAAGAACAATAAAGCTTTACTTGAGGAAAAAAATTCACGTACTACTCATACTGAAAAGACATTGGTCATACCCAGTAACCTACCTTGTACATCAGCTCTTATGAGTTTATGACTTGCTGCATGACAGCCTTTAAGGAGAATAATCAGTATAATTAAAAACATCCAATCAAAGACAAGATAATGCAACAACCACTAGCCTCCTCCATTGTAAAAGATAGGTCTAGATAATGTCTAAGCAAGTCCCTTAGTTCCTCCAACAGACACAGTCTCTGTCTTTGAAATTAATGAAGTAATACGTCCTTAGTCAAGCAATTAACAAAAGTTAAGGACTGGAATTGAGGGAACTGCATAACGTGAAAGGTTCAGAAGGTACCATCAACTTTGAGAGCTTTGAGATTTTGAAAACAAAGGTTCATGCCAGGGACAGGAATTATGCTAAATATTACTTCATTTGGTACTAATTTCGGTACCACTGATTTTAACAACTTGAATGAAACATTAAAAGAAATTCAAATCCTGATGCGGCGCAAAATAATGGCCTTGAATGTATAATCATGAGGAATTTGAAGAAGAAACCATGAATAAACTGACCTAAATACACCTAGTATCGGAAGCCTTTTCTTATTTGCTAAACTTCTCTTCATTAAAAGGACAGCTCCAGCACCATCGCTCACCTGACTAGAATTGCCTAAGCAAATAAAGAAGATTTCCATTACTCAAAACATATTCATTTTGGCTAAAAAAAGTAAGAAAAAACATATTCATTCTTTTCCCAGAATTAGAATACTGTACTAGAGTTTTATATTCTGACATACCAGCTGTCGAGGTACCGTTCTTTTTGAAGGATGGCTTTAGTTTCCCCAAATCCAACATGTTAGTGTTGGCCCGTACACCATCGTCTACAGAAACAGTAATGTATTTCTCTTCGCCTGTTTTTGGGTCAATAATCTAGGAACAAGAACGACTGTCACCAACTAATGGAAACATATCTTTTAAAATAGAAGATACATATCTTCGTATGCTCGGTTGATTACCTTTGTTGAGACAGGGATGATTTCTTCTACAAACTTGCCAGATGCAATGGCTGATGCGGCCCGCTTATGAGACTCCACCTAAACACGTTTACAAATTGCATTAAAATCTGCAGACCTAGGAACTGCACCGGCTATGTTTTAAAGGGACTTACAGCAGCCTGGTCTTGATCTTGCCGTGTCACACCATAACGTTCTGCAACATTCTCTGAAGTTAAACCCATAGGAAGTAGGCAATCCCGGGCTTGTGGTAAGTTTTCAACCTGACAGAGTTTTTGCCAGTGTTAAAACTGACAGCCAGTTTGTCCAATAAACATATATATAAGGTTGAAAATAATTTACTTTTGGGTTGATCTGCCGAAGCCTATCAACACGATCAATCGTCATAGACTCTACTCCAGCAGCAACCCCTGAAGCAATATAAAGTAGTTTTAGCTCGTATGTGGTCGTTAACAACAAATACCACCTCGACGACATGTTGTTACCCCTCTCCCTCTAGCTCATCACAAGTTTCCCGCTCCGACATCTTACAGGGCCAAATCTTCATATGCATGCAATCTTATTCGTGCAACAGTAAAGTCAGACACCATATTGAACTGGACATATTTGTGACTCCTCTTAGATCTAAACTAGATTGTATATTTTTACCTATCTCATAGAATCCAGCCTTGATATACACGGCTACATCAGCAACAGCTTGAAGCCCGGATGAACATTGCCTGTTTACAGTTCTTATCGGTACTGTTTCTGAATAAAGAGAGAAGAAACATTCAGTGCCTGTGGATACTTTAATCCCTAAATGAACGTATAAAACTTTACTATGTCCCATCTAATGTCAATTCGAGTTCTCATTCTTCTGAGACATCCACCTCTCAGTTCTGTGATTGATGATAAACCAAGTACATATGACAAGTATTTTCTTCAAAGCAAATATTTAGATTGAATTGTTCAACTGTTTAAAATATTCAGCTACTAAATAGTACGAAGTAACAAATGAAATCCACTTTGACTGACTAACCTGGAAAACCAGCATAGAAAGCAGCCATCCTGCACTCTATTGCTCTTGCTGAACCTGGGGCCAAAACTGTACCAACCACAATATCCCCTACCTCTGACGGGTTTATCTTTGTCTTCTCTAGAACTGCCTGGAGGGTCAAGATCCATAAAGCTTAAACACAAGAAATTTATCCTTCTACACTAATATCAACCAAGGTTTTGTGTGAGCTAATTAGATCACCTTTAAGACAGGAGCAAGAAGATCATCAGCAAGTGTGTCCTTGAAACCACCGCGTTTTGCTTTACATATTGCAGTCCGATAAGCGCTGTTTGATAACAAGGTATTTAACCATTAAATGAACAAATACATAGAATTCCAAACATAAATTGGAACCTTGGAAAGTCCTACACCTATCAACAAAGAAGCCCCAAATCTAGTTGCAAGGACAAGGAACTTACGCAACAATTACAATATCATCCCCAAAATCAGCAGTTCTCTCATATGCTCCAACATCTCCAGACGAGCAAACCAAAGGCTGTTTGAACATACCAAAAACCAAAAAACACAAAGGCAGGAGGATGATCAACGCATTGCTTTACTCAAGAGAAGGGGAACAGAACAATTAACACTGAGATCAACGCATTGCTAAGTACAATACTTTGTCATAGCATTAAAGTTTTCGCGATTAACAACCACCTAAACATGAAAACTCTCTGGCTGAATGGCTTTTACTTTTTCTCACTAAACCAAGATACCAGAATTTAATAGGATGAGCTAATGAGCCGAGAAACCACCCCCCACCCGCCAAGGGCGCCAACCCGCCCACTAACACAGTCACACTCACACCCATATGAAAAGTAAGGGACTCAAATCCCCAATCAATGGATTCATGCATTACACAATTCCGGATAATTTATGAAATTGTTCAAAAGTTATCATGATTCTAGATAAAGTGATGAACTATTACAATTAATCATAAGAAATAAAGAAGTACACAATCTTGCACAATAGAGTCCAACCCCGAAAACCAATTTGCAATAGGAGGAGTGACCCAGTTGACGATTCATACTCCCACAACAAATGTGTCTCTGAAAAAACTAAACAATGCAGAATGCACCTTCAGTAGAACCCAGTACAATAAAATCTACTCAACCCAATTTGCAAAAAGACCAAAACATGACAAATTCAAATCAAACTATAACATATGAGATGAAATCAGAACAAGTTGTAGAATGTAGAGTGTCATTTACACTTACAGAAATGGTAGAATTCAGGGGTTGAGGAGTTAAACTGGAGGTGGGATTAAGGTGCTGCAGCAGCACTTTCTGCCTGTTGATTGCCTTGTCCATTTCCCTTAATGCTCCTGTACTGTGTCTTGGCCTTAAACTTGCTCTATACTCTACAGCAACAAGTACTAAACTAAATATGGCTTGGCAGACAATACAGCAGGATCATACATATATATATATATATATATATACAACAATTACATTTCTACCGAATTATAAAATTAGTTATTGAGTTGACCCATGATCAACTGAATTACAAGTAATATTATATGTAATTTCCTTGTTAATTACACATGTTGTGTTTGCTATGTAATCTTCACTTAGAAGTTTCTGAGGAAATAGGCCTCGTATCTTCTTGATTGAATATTAAGTGTTGAAAATGACGACTGATTTATTGTTAAGTGTGAACTTCTTACAATGCCAAACTCGAATTCTGGTACCGCCCAGTTCGGCAGACTTTACCAAGTTTTTTCTTGTATTTGTGTTTTGATGGCGACCTTCTATACCTAATTGTTGATAATTGTCGGGTTTTAGTTTTTGGTCTCAAGCCTTCAGTTGAGTCCGGATTTAAGTTAGGCAATTACGTTTTATATACGGCATTGTAAGGTTTTGGTTTGGTGAGTTTTGACACTTGTTCGCAATGCTCGATTAGAATCAGTGCCGACCTTGATCGGGGTCAACGCCCTGAGTCCCACTCCAAGAGTGGTCCAAAATTACCGGAAATACTAATTTTTTCTTTTGTCGACTGCTTGGGTTAGTTTTATAAGCAAATCGTCTTTAATGTCATGCGGAAAAAAAACGTGAAGTTCACAAGTAGAATATGCGTTTTATGCTTCCATATATGTTTAACAATGATTTCCGAGGGCCCTAAACTATGAGGGACAGCCCTGCGAGTAGTGCGAATCCTATGTAAACACTTCATTTGCTGGTGATGAGCTTTCTAAACCATTAGCACCACAAAGTGTCTACTGTTGATGGGTTTCAAGGAAGTGTAAATTCAAGCAACATATGACACCGAATTAGAAACTTATGTGCTACCCTTCGATCATTTATGCTTAGCATGGACGTGAAATCGTGAAGGGTTATATGATTTCACCATATCTGCACCGTCCTCTCAGCACCTAGCAATTGTTGTCATGTACATTTATTTTGGAAAATTAGTAGCCCGGTTATTTCGAACAGAAAAGAGCTCAACTAAACCAAACTCTTCAGTAATACATATGGTTTCTACTTGAATTTGCTAGTACAACAGATCGCCTCCAAGCAGAACTCAGATGATATGTTGTTAATGCCGTATAGGCACACAACAGATCGCCTCGAGTAACAAACCAGAAGTTAAGCTCAGCTACACGTAAACAGATTTCTCAAAGTTTTACGAGCTACAACAATAGATTTGATTCGTACTGCTGATATCTTACCAATCACTTGTGTTTCACCATTTGCTATTCAACGTTATAGGATTTTCAGCAGCCTCCACAGGACCACAGGATCTGTAGACTTCAGGACCAACCTATTGCAGAGCAGGTAATGCCCGCTCGTCTTTGCTACCACGTTTATGTCGTGTACTCCGCATTTATCTTGACATAATCATAACTTAGATCACAGCCCCATGCCTGTCCCTTGCCAGGTCCATCACCTGTAAACGTGCCAAAGGGAATGTATTATGAGCTATGTAAAACCGCTACTTTCAAAATTTTAAGTGTAATTTTTTGTCATATGGGTCAGTTCCTGAGGTTTCTCAGTCTGTTCGAACTGTAAGACCCAGAAACACACTTCACCACGCATAAACATTGCAGTAAACAGTGAACAGTATCTGCCAACTCAGGAATTGTTTCAGCCATATTTACCAAACCTGAACTCTAAGAAAGTTTAACAGCCCAACAAACACTTCTATACACAATCAAGTTGGCTGATTCACCTCAGCCAAATCATAAAGCCATTTAGTATATTTATGGGGAGACAATTAAAGTAAACTGTAGTTTTCGGCATAGCTTACCAACAGAGATGTCTATCTGAACAGTACCATGCGCCTCCCCGGCTTTCCGCAAGTAATTGCTGGCAGTCACCCTGAAAATTTAAAAGTCAGAAACTAGAGAGCGTGCACCTGAACAGATAATTGAGTCTTTGATAAGGTTCATAGCAGAAAGGCCAAATTTATGGACTCTTGCGGAGGTTCTTCAATAATTGCCAACATTTTTAATACCATGTCCATATCATTACAAGAACTTTCCCATGGAATTTTTACAACTAACCAGCATTTAAAGCCGCTACATTATTTCTCTTTGACTCTTCATTCCAGCAACAAAGGATAGCAACGAGTCAAAAAGAGATCAATGTTTAAATAATCCAATAATTGGTGAAAGCAAAGAGAAAATCAAATAATCAGTTTTAGTATAATTTAATCAAGGAAAAAGGTTCATTAATGCAATTCTCTTATTTGAAAGACAATGGATTCATCAATATCATATTGTTTCGAGTAACAGAATAACATCAGCCTGATAGGGCCTTGGGCCACCCACCCCCGCTGCCCATAAATTTTGCATACTAGTTCCTGCAGCCATCAATAACGCAGTGCCTCTACATACTCTCGGTCCAAGAGGGGTGAAGAAACAGAATATAACCTTCCCCTCAAAAGTATAGAGCTTCTTTTTCCAAGTGACCTTTGACCGAAAACTGACAACCTTTAGCTACTCCATGAAACACGAAGCATGGAGGGTTCAAAGAGACACTTTAGATTAAATCCATCTTAAGACCAAAGCCAGCAGAACAATAATCTTTTAATTCATCAAGATTGGACAGCAAAGTTGTTCCTGAATGGAAGTGGTTGGTCTTATACTGTTTACATGCGTTTCATAACTTCCTGCTTGCATAAAGTCCACTGTAAAGTCCATAAATCAAGCCTTAGTTCTCCTGTTTTGAATTCTCACTTTCCCCAGGCAGCCCACCCTTTTTTTGCAAATGAAAGCGGCTTCTCACTGCGCATGTTTTATTAAGGACTCATATCGTGAATGTTATCAATACATTTTATGACTGAGTTAACCCGTAAAATACCAATTTGGTAAGTTTGAATTGATTTCAAAATTTTATATCTCTGTCGAAGCTTTAAGTCCTAAATTTCGTAAAGCATCTTGGCTAGCTCAATACTTACAAGCCAAAGGAAACCGTTGATGGGAATTGGGAATAATAGACAAGCATGTTTTTAACAATGTTTGGTTTAGCTAAGTTTAAGAAAGACAGAATTCTCTGGCATCAAATTTTGTGCTATTCATAGCCATACTCCAAAATTCTTACATACCTGTCAAATGGAATGGGCTGTCCACCATGCATCAGCAAAATGTCTCCGAGTGATATTTGGAGTTTGTTTGAATCGAAAGGGATTGTCGCATAGCCGACAGCACAAGCAATACGCCCCCAATTTGGATCTCGGCCATACACAGCAGCCTAGAAGCATGGATAGTATACACATTCTAAGGAAAAGCTTCACGGCCAAATTTAAGGCTTCTGAGTACAGTCACCATACCTTGACCAGCGAAGATGATGCTACAGATCTTGCAATTTTTGCAGCTTCAGCCTCACTGCTAGTGCCTTTTACAGAAACCTGCATGCATGACCTGACATTAACAATTTAACATAGACCTATGCTTTGACTAAACAGGTATTACTCATATGAGAACATTGCAAAGTAAAATAGCACAAGGGATCCGAAGAAAATCATTTGAAAGCAAGATAGCAAAACATCATATCTGTCTCCGGCGTCAACCTAACTTTAGAAGTTAGTTTATCTACAAGACTACAACACAGAAAATAAGACGACTAGATCTAAACCTTGTTACTGCTTATATAGTAGAGGGACGTCAATGGCTGACTCCTAAAGAACAAAAGGATCCTTTGCCATTGAAGATATAGATACTATCTGGGAGGAGGAAAGAGATTCAGAGTTTCAGTAGCATGAAACTGATGCACTTAACCACACCAAACAGCAACATAAATGCCTCTAGTGAGGCTGATTCCTAGCACGTGGTAGATCAGCAGAAGACTGAATCTATCCATTGCAGAACCCAAAAAGGTTTGCAAGTATTCACCACAAGTCTTGCCACTCTGTAAACAATAGCCATGCTAATAGCACAGATATATCTTTACTGTTGAGTCCTTAAACCATGTAAAATGAAGTATTTGGTAATCAAGACCTCATGCATTAGAAACTTACGGATTAAGCTTTAAATCTGAAGTTGAGACTTGTATGTTTCTCTCATTAAACAGGTACAGTGGGTTATAACTCATCGCTGATCTTTTACGTAAACTCATACCTCAATAAGACAGGTTGCGCCTTCTCCATCCCAAGCAATCGACTTTGCAAGACCTTGCATTACCTAAGAGAGGGATGAGCACATGATCAAGCAGTAAAACATAACTACTACAAATATACAATGACAAACATGGATGCATGCCCTTTCTCCTATAAGTATTTAAGATATTCCTAATCAGAGCATGAATATTGCAAAAAGTTATCTATTTTCTATAGGTGAACAACAACAGCGAAGAATATAAACCCAGCCTCTGGCTGTCTTACGAGATCCGATTTATGCAGACTGGCCTCTAAACAATCGAAAGCAAACTTTTACAAGAGTTGTCTCTTCAGGATTAAATCATAAGATATAATCATTAAACCCGCCAAGGACGTCATGTCCGCTGTTTAGGAGAACCGGGAATTCGACAAAAGGACACTAGTGCTATATAGAGTAACAAAAGTATGATCAATGTTCACATACAGCATCAAGGCAAGATTGAAGTTGTGATGCTTCAGGACTACTCAAGTTACATATCCTGGCTGCACCAGAGAGCCCACTGGCTAAAGCAATAACAGTATCATTGGTACTAGTATCTCCATCTACCTGAAATTCATGAAAACATTTGAAACATTTCACGTCTTTGTTGTAATTTGTAAATTATATATAAATGAGGCAAACAACAATCCTGATACAAATCACATGATTCAGGAGGGAACCGAAATACCGAATGCCTTTCAGGAATTGAATGTGATGTGAAGTTCTCGAGAGTCTTTCCGGGTGTATTCTAATTTTCAACGATCATAGTGCATCCGGTGTCAAGTGACCTCATTTTCTTTTTCTTTTTTTTTTTTTGATTGGACACTGACCAACAAATAGCTTAAAATGAAGTACTGTTTTTATGTATTCTTCAATCTTCAAGTAGTTTGAATGACAGGAGGTCAAGATCAGAGCAAATGCTAATTGTTGAAATTAACATGAGGGTTATGGTTACGGTGATATTATTAAGGCGGACCAGCAGCAGTACATAATATGTGCTTGCACACTCAGAATTGTTGCACAACAGTAGCCCCCACCTTCACCGCCACAGCATCTTAAGGTCTCTTAAAACAGCTATTAGCCTCCCTCCCTCTCTCACCCTCTCTCTCGTTAAGGTCTCTTGAGACATATATTAGAAATAAAAATGCAGTAGTAATTTTACGGTGAGACCATCTCATCGTATGAGACCAATTAATAGGTTACTTTTAAGAGATTAACATGTTACTTTTGAAAATAGGTGGCTTTGAAAAGTAATAGTTACGTTTGAAATGTGTGAGAGGTCTCATACGATGAGACCGTCTCACGGTAGAATTTGTGAAAATGTAGGACTCTCCCTCCCTCCCTCGCTGCCACAGCATGTTAAGTTCCCTTCTGTGTGTTCCTCCCTCCCTCCTTCGACGTCTTTCTCACATACTCGATGTCTCATTGATACGAAACTGCAAACTAGAGACAGCCAAATTCTATTAAAGCATGATTAAGACTTCGACCTCGGGCGAGGTAAAGACTATAGAGTGTCACATTATGCAGCCTCACCAACACAATTGCGGAGAATTTATCTCCATACAACGACCAACATAGGAGATCTAACAGAAGCTAGGGAAAGATAATGGGCAGGGGGTGCATTTTAG
>JBBYHQ010349218.1:0-12067 GCA_038382645.1 Spergularia azorica
GTGTTCTTTGGGTGACGATCAAGTGAGTTCGAAAAGAATGGTGTTTTGCGACGACGACAATCGACGTGCTGGATTTGCAGATCTCGACGGAGTTATTTTGTTTCCTTATCTTTTTGGCAAACTCATTGTAATTTTAGTCAAATTACCATGAGTTTGAGGGGGTAATAGAGGATTATGGAATATTCCAGAGAATTCCGGCTTAAGGAATATTATGTGTTTAGGAATACAATATACAGTAGAATATGTGTTTAGGAATATGTTACGAGATAGGTTTCGTAAGGGTCAAGTCTTGTAATAGTATAAATAAAGGTTTACCCTAAGGTTATTGTAATCAAGTTATTACGGAATAATATTGAGTTTATGAGATTCCAAAATAGTGTATGTTATAATTCTTATAAGTTGCTTTGGTTTCAGTGTCTACCCGGACTCTAAATGACCGCCGTGCTGAGGCCGAAATCAAGGAGTGGAAATTATCTCAGGAGGAAGAAGCCAACAAACAAGAGCGTGAAAAAGTCTTTGGAATCCCCCTTCAAAATTCAGCTACAGAAGCATCATCGTCAACGGCCCTTCATTACCTATTCCAAGAGAAGTGGATTGCTTTGGACGAGAAAAGTTCTGAAGCATTCAAATAGATGGCCCTCAGTGGTGTTGAGTAGGAGAGTATGAGATGAGAGAAAAGCTTGATTTCATTAATGATACATGAAGAGTATTTATACAATAGGTTAGGTGTAAACACTATAAATTACATTCCTATATTAGCTCAACTAAATCCTACAAGTATGGTAACAATATAAAGATAATACAACAAGATGATAATTATCCTAAAATATAGATTACAATATTAACAATAATATGTACTAGGAAATTATATTATTTCCTTATAAGTGGCACTGCTAAGTTGCTGCGTGTTGAATCTAAGAATGTTTAGGTCTGAAATACTTAAGTCATAGAGAGACATAATTGCCAGATTTTGAAGCCTATGCTGGTTTGTTCAGGTTATCTAGATACACACCTTAATTCTCCACTGGTAGATCAGATATCACACATTACTCTCCTGATCTACTTGTAGTTGTCATTGTAATGAATTGCATTTTATTGACCATGTGACCATGTCATGGTGTTACAGATATCGTCTATTTGTTTTGTGTTTTAAAATGACTGTGCTGGATGCAATGAGCAGGCAGCATGCAGGAAACTAACATGCCTTTTATTCAGGAATTAAGATGTTTTCTGGAATATGTGGAAAGTACTTGACTAATGTGAGTCGAATTCAGAACAAAGATTGGTTTTTTTTTTTGGTGGAAGACTTAGTACATAGTAATGTCTTTCACAAAATAAATGTCTGATTGTCTGTAATCTCTCTTTTTCCATACAGCTTCAGTTCAGGAAATCTGGTATTGAAATTGCCAAAGTTTTCATGAATTGTAGGCATATTTGGACTATTTTGAGTAGAAATGTCGAAGAATAAGAGGGCCAGGTACCTTACTGGCAAGCAGTTAGTGAAATATTTTCCTACCACTTTTTCTGAATCAGACAGAGCACAAATGGTTTGCCTTGGCTTGAGGCCTTCATTTGTAGTTTTGTCGGTCATGCTTTTGGTACGATTTAAGTAGCGCACCTGCAAAAATTCAGTGAAGCTACTTGCCTGTGCACATGCTTGCTTCGAGTTAGTGCTGCTGCTTGGTGCATACTTCATCAGACTTACTTTCTAGTTGTAGGTTTGAGCATTAGCAGAAGTTCCTGCCACACCATGACAATAGAAGTTCCTGCCAAACCATGAATTTCCAAATTCTTAAAGCAACAGGCAGATTCTCCAAGGGCCGAGTTACTAACTACTGATTTCTACGGTATATGTCTGCAAACTATGATGAGATTAGACCTGCTATAACTTCCATTTTACAGATTACGGAAAATTTTGTATACAACTCAACCTAGTTTAAGCAGTATCAGGTTACAGGACTAGCCGACTAGCGACCAGTTCAGCTACTGTATAAGATCAAGCATTATATGTGATGTAATGTTTTGTCTTGTCGCTGTAGTTGAGGCTCTGGGTATAACTGTATAAGAAGTATGTGCAACCATATTTGGACCCAAGTTTACAAATAGAGGATTTTCTCTCACGTGTGAGTTTTGCATCAGCAGCTTCAGGATATGATCCAATGACATCTGAGATTGGAGTAAGTCCAATTTTCTGTGCTTCCACATTCATGATATATAATTGTTAGTCCGATTGCTAAATAAATTTCTTTCAGTTTCCGGTCTGATGCGCATTTACACTGTCAATACTAATAATTTAGTGCGGTAATTTATGGTCTAAAGATACCGTGTAAAGATCAAATCGTTGTTGGACATAGAAAAGAGCAAAATCTATGAACTTCCTATGAATTTTTCCTTTCTTAGAGTACACCCCGCTATAATAAGAATAAGCAACTGAAGCAATGAATGAAATCATTGCTGCACAAACGCTAGAATAATACTCAGTAATTTAGGATTAAATCGAAGCTTCAATTACAATATGATGACAATTAGCAGGATGTTCTGAGATTGAAGAAAGAATTTGGGACCAACTGCATTAAAGCTGAAAGCTTGAATGATTACAAGTTTGGGGAAGACGATTGAGTTACAAAATGTCAGAACGATTCTAACAAGCCATTTCTCCTGCTTTTATAGCTAAACTAGATTCTGACACAACAGAAATTTAACTAACTTGCTATGATTAGAATGCTGAGCTGGCTTTCTGGTACTAACTAACTTCCAAGGTTGTTACAATCCATCCCTCTTGACCATGAGCCTCAAACTACCAACTCCATCCTATATTCCCAGTCCAAATTTCCTTTTTAAGTACACAGTATTTATTGTAAAATACATACAAGAAAATCGGCCTATGCAATAATATGCATGTTTCCTCTGAAAGGCATAAACTTGGCTCAAGCCGGTAACTAGGGCAAGAGGAGAGTAACGGATTCCTACATGCAGTGTACAATCTCCGGGCAAAGTGAGAGCATAACCAGTCAAACCGAGTCGTGTTCTGTAAACCAGGGCACTGTCTCCTTCTGTGGGGGCCTTAGCCTGATCCCCCTTATTTAGACCGAAGAGCTCTTCACTTCTCTTCATCGCTTTTTCGGAATCTCAACTTGCATCTCGTACTAGCTGATCTCTTCTAATAGTCTAATGTTACAGGGCGTGAAGGTTTCACCTGTCCCACCACAAGCAGACCACGCATACCCCCTGTAAACTTGATCATTAGATTGAAGGTGTCTTCTTCGGACTCTCAGTGATCATTAGATTGGTTCTAAACTTGGTTTTCACCTTCTGCGCCTCTGTTTCTTGAGCCTCTGCCTCACATACCCACCATATTCATGCCTCCAAGGTCAAATATAGACTCAAATAGGTAAAATGGGTCGGTGAAATTCTGTTCAAGTAAAGAATACATTAAATCAACGTAGGTCTACAAATATACAAAGATGAAACAAGACTACTAAGACAAAGTGAACACTCATACCCATGCCAGCTCCAGGCCCTTTCAATCCAGCCTCCCCATATCTGTCATATATAGACCTTTTCTCATCATCTGACAAGACCTACAAATAAGTCAGTTCACTGTCCGATACTCTGTTTATAAGGTCGTAACCACAGCCCTCTAGTGTCCATAAAAAAGAGCACGGGCCAAGCAGAACGAAAAAGGACAGTCAGTCATATTACCTCATAAGCATTGCTAATCTCCTTGAATTTCGTTTCAGCTCCAGGCTCCCTAGATAACAATTAACAAGTGTAAGTGAAACGATACTTAAGAAGGTGGAACACTTTGACAAAATTTGGGGCTCCATGGTGATACTAAGCTCATCTTTATTGTTTTTTTTTTCCTTTTGGAAGGGGGGGAGGGGTGTGGTTAAGAATATATACTGAAGATAAAAAAATTTGACAGAAAAGAAGCACCATGATCAAAATTAGTACACAGAGGCAAAGTAACGATGTGATATCTGCTTTCTAGAAATGCCCATAGTTTCAACACCAGGTCTCAAATAGGCCGTATATAATGATAACACACTCCTGGTTGAGCAAAAGAAAGGATTTTGGAAGCATGTAACACACCCAAAACTTTACCCACAATGGTAGTACGAGACCTAACAGTGTCTATTTCCACATCATTAGAAAGTTGATGAACAAAACACACAGCCATTAGGCAGAGTAATTTTCTCAGTACCCGGAGTTCCTGGTTATTGTATACTTTATCTTGACTGGAGATCAAGACTTCCGAAATTCTCAAGTACTGCTCTTATCTAAAAACTCCTCTGTTGCAATCAGACTGAGCACTTCTGATTTGAGGTGATCTTGTGAAGAATTTATCTTTAGTTACTGGTGATGTCCCTTTGCATAGTCAGATAACTATGAAGCTTTGACTCAAAACACTGTACCAGACACTAGGCCAGCCAATGAAGCGTGAAACGGACAATTCAGCAACCAACAAGAAGGTATTCATGAGAAAGTCATGTGATGTTACTATTCTTCAAAAACGTAAATCTACAGGTACAAGGACATCGATGTGCTTGATGGAGGAAATGGAGAAGCTATGAGCCAACTCAGACTATTGTTGGGTCAGAGAAACTCTTTATACCCCAATGGCCAATATTCATCATCATGCATCTCTTCTTACCCAAATTTATCATCTCCCAAACCCAATTTAGATTTCATTTTATCTTCTCCCAACCACCATTTCTCAGGTTTCCCACAAACTCCAACGAGTACACTACGCCATCCATATGTTACATGACATACATAGTTTACGAGTGGAAAGGATATCATTTGGCTTTACCGAAATACACAAAACATTAAATACCCAGTGTCTTTATGAATTGAAGTCTTCTCTTATGTTTATTTTGTTGTGATAACACAAGAGATATTAACTTCTAGGGCATGCATGATCTGTGCAATACAACCCATTAAGCACAAAATAGTGGTGAACCAGGAGAGATAGGAGGAGGTTGTACTTGCCATTGAAAGGTCCCATATCTAAACTCATGTAGTGGTGATTGTTTATTTGAAACCTATGTTAATACCATTACATGGGTACATGTAAAACCCAACCCCCTTCATATTATTATTTTCTCTCCTCATTCTCTAGCCAAATTGAACTGAAAAGACCCCATTCCATTGTAAGGTTGATTATTACATGCTATCAAACGTAGCCTTAAAACATAATCAAGCTAGTTAATGATTATTGCAACTTCTCCCCATGTCCACATCAGCTTCTTTGCAACCTAGATCCTAGAGATTAACACTACTTGCTCTACTGGGAGTTCGACAATTGCATAGCAAGAGATGCACTATGTGGAGATGTTCGGTCAAAACAAAAAGAAAACCAAGATGATGACTCCTGACGTCAAATGTATATTCACAGACCTAAAAAGGCTTCAAAAAGGCTACAGATAAATAGTCATCAAAAAGTTGACATGCCAACCACAAAAATACGCAGACACAAACATATAACATGCAAGACTGAGAAATATCAACTAAATGAGACCATGGACACATGCCCTCTAATTTACAAGCTGCAACATAAAATGTGAAAGTAAAAAGTGTATTCGGAAAAGAAACAACTTGTTTACAACAGGATGGAAACTTCTGGCAAGCTTCCTATAAGCTGAATACAAAAAGAACATTGTATGGGACAGAAAGAATCAGGACATGATTCAATGTTTAAGAGAACTAAGTTTGCCAACTCATTCAGGTAAATTCAAATATGAGCATTTAGTAAAAAGAGATTGCAACCCAACAGTTTTAATTCTGATTTGTTGGCATTTCGCAATATATACTCCAAGGATTGAGTAGTAGTCCTGTGCATTAAAAAAATTTGATACATGCAAGGCGCAAGTTTGAAAACACAATGCAAAGGGGAACGCAATAGTGAGAGAGACACATATGCTAAAAGAAGTGATACTTACAGATGCAACCCTGACAATCCAACGGGCGCCCCTTCTATCGCATAGACTTTGAGCTGATGGTACATTTATAACAAACGTAGGGGTTCCTGGGAAAACATGATTGAACTCAATGATTGCATCGCTCTTATCTTTCTTGGACCCCTGCAAACACAAGGGACAATTAAATCAAATCACTAACATTTAGATGCAAAACATTTCACGACTATAACGAGTAAAATCAGAAGGGGGGAGAGGGCACACATAAGGACAAAGGAAAATAAAAGAAACCAATGGAATCTGACCATCACCAAATATGAAGAAAGAAAATCCCAAAATAAATCAAAACATATAAGGGGTTAGAAAAATAGAAAACTATGCAAAAGAGTGATGGCTCTCAATTCACTCCAACGTGACTCTGAAACAACTAGACATTTAGGTCTGCGAAAGAAAGGATAAGACTAAATAATATTTTAGGAGGTGTTGAGCACCATACTGATCAACTCTAGTTTTATAAGGCACGAAGTGCACAGAAGATGCGAGGTTCAACAGCCATGAGGCAAGAGGCACAAAGGAAAGGTGCACAGCTCATGAATGGGACCACACTTCATCTGCACGAAGATTATTTACATTTATAACTATTATGCCTAAAAACCCTGTATTGGCGTTTATAAGGAGAATTAACTGTAAAAGGTGAAAAATTGAGACAGAATGACACAAAAAAGGATAGAAATAGAAGGCTAAAGAAAAGTGAAAGCAAATTTCATAGGTATGTGCATCAGCGAACAGGTGCGTAGTACACCCCAACAATCGCGCCTCAGGTTTAACAAAGAGTGTTTGAGGTGATTGACTTGCACCTTAGTGGCTCAGGTGCCTCACTCCTAGGCGCACTATTTAAAACGAGCTATAGACTATCATTGTTTTACACTGTTATCATTGTTTTACACTGTTTTTCACAGATGATACCAGCTTATAGGTTCAGTCACACAAAAGAGTAATGAGCAAATATAATTATAGTACAACCATTTACATTCATCCTCCAGAAGGGGTTCATGTGTGTTAGTGTAATTGATTTAAGCATAACGGGGGGTACATATGAAAAGATTAGTCTTTAGGTCTAAAAATGAAGGGTAGTGAGAAACAATAAGCGAACATAAGAGCCAATAGATTGATAGCAGAGGGCCAATAATTGGCCAACATACAAAAAAAAAAAAAAACGAAAAAGTTATCATCCTTAACTATTTGTTACTTATGGCCACCAACAGCCTGGGCTGTTGTCTACAACTTTTATAGTTGTATGAGTGCTTGCAACAGCGTAGGAAGGAAAAAGAAGTTTGATAGCAACAAGAAAAAAGCGGGATATTTTCTTCCAAGTTTTGGTGGTCATGTTGGTGGTTGCAACAGGACTGGTGGCTGGCTATCACAACTGGTCGAGAAATGGTGCTGGAATTTATGGCTTTTAGCACACAAGGGATAAATCATACACGTCCACATGAATATAAAAAGAGGAATTGAGCGAAAGTTGGTGCATTGATTTTCCTTTCCATACGCCATTTTTGTGTTGAGATTTTAGAGACTCTTTACTGTTTACACTTTACTGTCCTCCTCATATCTCATTCCAAAAGGAACTATTCGATGGATAAGGTACGCCTTATAAATAGATATAGAGAGAGATAAAAAGGTTTACAGCTCAAGTCCTACCCTAAAAAAAGCCTAGAATAAGAATTAAATTTTAACCAAGGATCAATACTTTTAGCACTCAGTACTCAGTGTTTCTTGATCCTTTTATTTGAGATTGTTCCAGTTGTAAAGATACGGTATATGCATCATAGTGCCATCGAATTCTACAAATCATCAAGGACTGAGTAGCAAGTGTAGATAGTTTCTACCAACTTATAAATTATACCTGAAATTGTATTATGAGTACTGAGATGAATATTTCACCAATTGGCCAATATTTGAATAACTTGCTTTTGAAATTTCTTTTCTTCCCCATGGATTTCGTGAATGATTATAATCTAATTGTCTAACCTCTCCTGAATTCGAGAAACAAAAGGAAACTTAATCCGAAAGATTCCTACTTCCCAATTTGCATTATTCACCACTCAAATCCAACACAATGCATCAATCATTCACAGTTTTCTATAGCAATTACGCGGTGTGTGCCGCAAACTCAATCAATCAAACTACTCAACACCACAAAGCAATAACCACACAAAAAGTTCTGAAAGGTCGTGATGAAAACCAACTTATCCTTAGGAATAAATATTTACCGGCAACAAGTTCTCAATAACAATAACATGACTATAAATATATATAGCTAGCAGTAACAGTAATATTAAAGGATAATAAGATAAGTTTAGACATTTACCGTCAAGGAGAACACGGGAGGGGGTGGGACCACGACGGCGAAGAGGGAGGAAGAGGAAAATTTGCATAATAATCTTGATCATAGGAGAGACCGAGAGATCAACGAAGGGTAGGATTGGGTGTTTTTTTTTGTTGGTTCGGTTTGCGTGATTTTCTATTTAATTTCATCGGTCCAGTTTCATTTAAGTGGAGGGAAAGAGGAAAGTAGAAAGAGGAAAGAGGAGAGTAGTGAGGATTGAGACTATAAATATACCTCATGATAATACGTTTTGAAGGGTACATAAAGCATCAATGATCATCAATCATCAAGGATGCTGGATCGACTATCATTGACTTCACTGTTTATCACTGATGATGTTACCAGCTCATAGGTTCAGTCACACCGAAGATTAATGAACTCTACATGAGGAAATGAAATGATAGTCCAGCCATTCAAATTCATCCTCCAGAAGGAAGGGGTTCGTGTATGTGAGTGCAATCAATTTAAGCATAACAAATAAAAAAAAGATTAGTAATGAAGGGTAGCGAGAAACGAGAAGCGGCATAAGAGCCAATAGATTGATAGCAGAAGGCCAATAATGGCTCAAAACAACTAAAAAAAAAAAAAAACCTCAGAGCACTCATCCTTGACTCCCCATACAGATCCCCATCAAAAAATTTGGGACAGACACACCAGTTTGTCATCCTTACTTGTTTATTACTTGTGGCCACCAACAGCCCAGAGTGTTGTGTTGTCTACTACTTGTACGTGTGGTTGCAGGAGTGTAGGAAGGAAAAAGAAGTTTGATGGCAACAAGAGAAAGCGGGATACTGTCTTCCAAGTTATGGTGGCCATGTCGAAGGGGAGCCTTGGCGCACCGGTAAAGGTTGGTGCAATAATTTCCTTTCCATATGCCATTTTTGTGTTGAGATTTTAGAGACTCTTTACAGTTTACACTTTACTGTCCTCCTCATATTTCATTCCAAAAGGAACTATTTGATGGATACGGTACGCCTTATAAATAGATATAGAGAGAGATAAAAGGTTTACAGCTCAAATTCCACCCTCAAAAAAGCCTAGAATTTGAATTAAGTTTTCCCCAAGGTTCATTCACTAAATAGTTTGGTCCAAAATTTTAGGAAAGTAAATAAAGGCTTAGATTGCAGCAGCTTAGTGAAATCCATAAACACGTTCAGAAACCCAAGTAGTTAACTTCCTCCTTGAAGGCGCTATCTTAAGTAGGAAGTCGAACCAAACATAAAGAACCCAAAAAGATGGAGGCCAGGGAGTAGTAATTTAGGTTTTAGTTCTACAAAGTGCACAATTTCTCCAAGACCATCAAATATTCTTTAAGCAATTTCCTCTAGTAATCAGCCCGTTGCTTAAGCTATGCTAGAGCCAAGGGATAATACTCCTCAACACAAGATGAAATCGTTCTTACGGCCCCAGTCACTCATGCTCTCAAGTCTCAAGGGTTCAAAAGCTGGACATTTGTTTTCAAGGGTGAAGGGACGGAACCCCACAAAGTGCCAAATCCCAGACTTGGCAGATTCAAAATTAGAAAATTCTTTGATGGTGAAATAGTGTCTCTCTATCAACTGCCTGTAAGAGGCAAAGCATGTGTACTTGAGCAGGATAACAACTCAAAACAGTGGCAGCAGAAAGACGAATTATTTCCTTCTTACTAACTTACATATTTTTCTTTGTCAAGTGTATGCCCAAGTTTTTCGTTAAAGGGATCAGTACTTTTAGCACTCAGTACTCAGTGTTTACTACTTGTATTATTTTCGTGATCCTTTTATCTGAGATTGTTCCAGTTGTAAAGATACGGTATATGCATCAAAGTGCCATCGAACTCTACCAAATACCAATCATCAAGGACTGACTAGCAAGTGTAGATAGTTGCTACCAACTTATAAATTATACCTGAAATTGGCCAATATTTGAATAACTTGCTTTTGAAATTCTTTTCTTCCCCATGGATTTCGTGAATGATTATAATCTAATTGTCTAACCTCTCCTGAATTCGAGAAACAAAAGGAAACTTAATCCGAAAGATTCCTACTTCCCAATTTGCATTATTCACCACTCAAATCCAACACAATGCATCAATCATTCACAGTTTTCTATAGCAATTATGCGGTGTGTGCCGCAAACTCAATCAATCAAACTACTCAACACCACAAAGCAATAACCAACTAAAGTCACATACACAAGCAAAAATAAGCAATAATAACCAACTTATCCTTAGGAATAAATATTTACGGCTTGTTCGCACGAAAAATGGTCATCACTTGGATATATATATCAGTAATATTAAAGGATAATAAGATAAATTTAGAAATTTACCATCACGGAGAACACGGGGACCACGACGGCGGGGTTCCGGCGGAGAAAGGAGGAAGGGTGGGATTGGGTTTTTTTTGTTGGTTTGGTTTGCGTGATTTTCTATTTAATTTTCTTTGTCCGGTTTTCATTTTAGGAAAGAGAAAATATGAAAGATAGATGAAAGAGGAGAGTAGTGAGGATTGAGACTATAAATAAAGTTCATAATACTGACTACTGAGTAATACGTTTTGAAGACAAGACACAAGAGCACAGAAAGCAACAATCATCAAGGATGTTGGATACGGAATCAAGCGTGATGGATACGACGGATTGTGAGGAGAGCAGTAGGAGTTTCACGCCGCCACCACCACCACCAACATTACTACCACTCCCACCCTCAAAACTAACTCCTTTTCAACAACAACGAGAACTGCAACGGATACACCAAAGACGAGAGCGGCTAGCGCAAATACTTGGCCGTCCCTCAAGCTACATACCCTAATGGAATTGTGGTAAAGGTGGCCACCAAATGTGTGACCATAGTAATAAGGGCGTCGTACAAATGCAAGTTACTTCGGTTAAGGGTGTCATGGATGACAACGTTGGATCAACTCAAGGCCACGGTGATCAGAAGGCTTAAGCTACCGACCACGACCAAGGTTTACATGATATTTCTAGATGAAGATTCTTAGAAACTACAGAAATTTCGAAAAAACATCACTAAAATTACGTTTAAAATTATAGAAATTGTTTTTTTTTTTTTTGTGCAATTTTTTTTCCAATAATTTTTAAAATTGATTTTGGAACTTTTTTTTTTAATATTTTCTAAAATTGATTTTAAACTTTTTTATTTTGTTTATTTATTCAATCTAATATACTTATATTATCTATTAAAACCTGAAAACAAGTCTTTACTAGGAGGGCACTTGACATATATTAATTGGATTAAACATAAAAATAGCATTAAATACAATTATCGGTTAGGATATGGTAATAAATTATCATACATTAATTGGATAGAACATAAAAATAGCATGAAATACAATTATCGGTTAGGATATGGTAATAAATTACTATAGAGTAGTATATTATTAGGTAATTTATGGAAAAATAATCATTATGTTAATTTATTAAAACAAAGATAAGGCAACATCTTTTTTTATAAAACGAGTATAAACAATATAAATATATAGCCCGGGCGTGGCACGAGCATGCAAACGAATAGTTTTAGAAAATACATAAAGAAATTAATCCATAAGAAATAGTTAATGACCGTCACATCATCATTTAACGGAGAAAAATAAACACCATTAGATTGGGGGACACCACGTGTCGTGTTTTGCAAATCTCAGGGACTTCACAATGTAGAGGTTTCAAATATAAGGACACCACGCGCAAAATGGTAAATTTCGGGGACACCATGTGAATTTTCCCTATAATTAAAGCTCACCACTAGGCTACATAGACTTTA
>JBBYHQ010349289.1:0-12061 GCA_038382645.1 Spergularia azorica
TGCGAGGAGAATGTCTTCCGTTCTCTTGCTGCTACCATTGGGGGAAGCAGGAAAGACAACTGCATGTAATGGGAAAGATAGTGACCCTGCATTTCTTTTACCAGTCACTGTATTTTCCTGACGGCCTGCTACTTTTACCAAAACTTTATATGCTAGAAAATATTAGCAGGATGAGGAAGCCAATGTTTGTGTTTCGAGAAGCTCTTAGCAACCTTACAGAGTATATGTAGAAGTCGTATCTCGCATGGGAAATCGATTTCTTGTGGTAGTGATAGCCCGTGATAGCCGTGAAAGTAACCATAAGGTTAATGAGATGAGCGTGTGGGGTTTTTCAGTGTGCTTTGGAACAATGTTTGAGTTAGAGAACATTTCAATTCTCAAATGAGATGTCAATGCTAGTAGTAGTGTGAAGCTTCTAATGTAAGACTGGCTTGCAAATGATAGTGCAGTAACTAAAGGTTAATGAGTTTTCAACCATTTTGTCGTAACAGTGAATTTAGGTCGAAGTTCTGATCACTCTTTTTAGATTTGTCTTTGTTAATAATTTTGGCCTTGCACTTTGAAAAGATTGTAGTGCATGCAATTTCCACTTTTTTGGTTCGAGGCGAGAGAGAGGTGTGGTGATTTACGCAACTCAAAACTTTTTTGGTTTAGGAGTTAGGATGAGAGACGCGGGAGGTGATTTACGTCCAACAATTCGGTTAATAGCGTAAATTTGGACAAACGTAAAGTACACGCAAGTTATCAAACAACTTTCTACATGAGAATTGATGGTGGATGAAAAGTAAAAACCGAGAGTTGCCCGACATATTCTTACCTAGTCACAAGCGTGGTAAGAAAGTTTGTCTCACGATCAAATACCAACGTCAATGATCGATTAAATCGTAAAACTAACAATTGAATTGAAACCTTTTCAATAATTCGGAGTAATAAACAAAAAAACTTTAATTAGATTTGATCGCCGTTGAAAAATTAGTGTTCGCCCAAAAAAAAAAAAGTTAGTTGAAGAGCAAGAAAAGAATAACGACCTAGTATTAGAATTAAAAAAAAAAAAAAAAAGGAATAATTAAATGAGCTCTTGTTCTTCTTCTCCTCTCTAAGCAGCGCGACGACAGAGCTTCTCCGACAAGTTTCTGCGTCTCTTTCTCTCCTCCGACAGGGGTTTTGGGCGTCGCGAATATGAATCGCATGGGACAATCGACCCCCCTATTTTCAATTCTCTCTCCTCCTAATCTCCTAAATCAACGGCATTATCTTCTTCTACTTGTTCTCCTGATCGCCGGAACTTTACTACCCGGCCCGGCTCACAGTATCCGGATTCCGGATCGGGTACCCGAATCCGTCACCTCACCACCTCAACAGTCGAAAATTGCCGTTTTTGCCCTCGGAAGTTTCTGGAGATCCGAAGCCGTGTTCGGGTGCTTGAACGGCGTCGTTCGTACCACCGCCGGCTACTCCGGCGGCTCCAAGGTTAACCCTGAGTACCGTAGCTTAGCCGATCACGCCGAGTCCGTACAGGTTTTCATTGAAAATTCTCCTTTACTCTTCTTCTCCATCTTGATTGTTTGTTTGTTTGTCTCCTGCTGATTCATTTGTTCGTTTTTTACCTTTATTTTTTTTTGCACTGCTACTCGTGTGTTTCCGCATTTATAAGCTTAGACTTTTGGTTGAGGTCGGATTTTGAGTTGAGTGCACTATTCGTGTATTAAGTTTGCTGAGTTTGAGGGAGCTGAGGGTGTAGCATTGATTGGGTTTGAGACTTGAGATGATGTTTTTTTTTTCGGGTTTCGGCATTTATGCATGAATGATTAGTGAGGTTTTGAGGTTGGATAATGGGAATTGGGAGTTGAGGAGTTCATGTTCCTGCAAGGGGAACCTTTGGGTACAAGGTCCAAGCAAGGGAACTTGTGCATTATCGATGTTTGATAGGGTAATAAGTATCGATTGTGTGGAGGCATTTGAAGATATACGATTGAGACATGAGTCTTTCATGTGGTAATGAAACATTCGGGACTAGGAGGTTTAGACTCGTGAACTAGGACTGTGGTAGATTAGAATGACGTATTTCTTTACCATTGGTAGCATTTGGGATCGGTGAACACTTTATTTTACTGTTTCTGAGTGTGTACTTGGGGTGTTTGGTGCAAAATTCATCAGACGAGGGAAGTGTGCGATCACTAATTTCCCGCTTTTTTTTTTTTTTTTTTTTTCATTTAGCAGCTCTTTATGAGTTGAGGAGGATTGAATAAAAGAACAAACGAGGGGTAGAAAGAATGTGGCTTTATTAAGAGTATTTAAAATTCGAGTTCTTTCTTTCATTGACAATTCATCTTTATGAGTTGGACTGTTTTGTTTCATGTTTATTGCCCTCTTATGTCAACTTGTGGATGTGCATTATCGATGTTTGAGAGGGCAATAAGTGTCGATTGTGGAAGCATTTGAAGATATAAGAATCAACATGATTCTTTCATGTGGTACTAAAACATGTAGGATTAAGAAGTTTAGACTCACGAGTTTCACTGTTTACTAGGTGAATTGCTTTGTTGTGGTGCAAAATTCGTCAGATGAGGGAAGTGTGCAATACTTTGCAATTTTGCAACTAGCAGCTTGTTATGTGTTGAGGAGGATAGAAATGGGCAAGGGAGGGATGGAAAGAACGTGGCTTTAGCATGAGTAGAGAATTGATAGAGATTCAAGTTGTTTCCTTCATGGACAATTCACCTTGGAAGAGTTTGTGTTTGCAATTCTCGTTGAATGAGTTCACGTTTTCATGTCTGTTCTCTTCAGTTCTTTCAATGGGTTTTGTTCGAATGTCTTACTTTTTGTTTCATGTTCATTGCCTTCTTATGTCAATTTGTGGATGTGTCTCATTCTGTTATTGTAAGGCTCACATGTTTGACTGTGACTTCTGTTTAGGTAGAATATGATCCCAGAGTTATAAGTTTCCGGCAACTTTTGGAGGTCTTCTGGTCCAGTCATGACTCGAGGCAGGTCTTTGGCCAGGGTCCTGACGTCGGTAATCAGTACAGGTGAGGTGAATTTTGTGCCCTTATCAACAAGAAACACACTCCTTTTGATGAAAACTCTTACTCAGTGAATTATGCTGTCTACAGATCAATCATCTTTACTAACAGTACTAGCGAGTCCAGATTGGCAGCAGCTTCCAAAGAAAGGGAGCAGGCTAAATCAAAGAGCAGTATAGTGACTACCCAGATTTTACCCCTGGGAACATTTTATCCTGCTGAACCTGAGCATCAGGTACACAATGACAAACCTTTTATCTAGTGTATATTTTTCGAGTTTCTACATTGTGTCCCTGATTTGGTAGAAGCTTGGAAAACAAGAGGAATAGGGATAGAGGTAGGACAATGATGAACTGTTGTGGATTTAATCAAGCAAAACCCTCTTTTTATGCCAGCAGCTAGCATTTTAAGGGAATCCTTTAACAATCTGAATTCTTTTACTCCGTATTCTTATTAGAGAAGTGTTTTGAGTAATTGATTTGCTACTTCTCCTTGCTAGAGTTCATCGGTGATGTCAATGAGTTTGCTGTAAGTTACTGATGACTATCTTTAAATTCCACAGAAATTTGAGCTCAAAAGAAGCCCTTTTCTTCTTCACTTGATTGGCAACTTACCTGAAGAGGAACTGGAGAAATCAAGCTTTGCTGCAAAAATGAACAGCTATGCCGCAGAACTTTGCCTTCCAAGGACTCAGAAGCAAATCGATGCAAAGATTAACGATATTATTAGGAGAGGTTGGCCTGTTTTGAAGGATGCTTAGAGATGGCAATGAAGGCAAAGTACGGAGTTTTGACCCCCAGGATGGCCTGACGGAATGCTGCAGAATCAGTCATCAGTCTCTGTACTGGATGTACTCCAGATGTTCAGACAGTGCGAGCGTTGACATCTTAAAATCTTTTCCTGGAATGGGCCTGTGAGAAGTTTTTACCCCGAATCTCTTCTAGACAGAGCTTCCTTGTGAATATACACGCTCTTTGTAAAATGACAGCATCACTACATTCTTTCCCTGCTGACTTGAATCCGGCCATCTGATTCTTGTAGTGTTCTATATCTAAAGACAATTATTGTTCTCAAGGCTAATTCAGGATTTTTTGGGTCTCCACTCTCCAAGATTCTTAATGTTAGCTACATTGTCGAACTAATTTAACCAGTTGATTCAATTTACGACGTTAAATGACGACCTTTCAAAAGTACCAGTCAGAGTTCACACTGCACCAAAATGACACAACGAACGTCATCTAAATACATCTTACACGAACATTCCAAGGTCGGAATTCCTACTATCAACTCGATTAAGAATTGTTTTACTATTCGATGCTATAAGAAGAGCCTTCAACTTTTTAATTGATTTTACCGAGATATTTTTCGTAACTTATACGAAGTAAGTCATACTCATACCCTACAATTAAAATTCTCGCCCAACTACGATAATTGGGCAACCGTATCAATCGAGATCTTGTAGAGGTCACATTCATAATGGAGGCCCAAAGTTAAGTTCACAAGTGCGCGTGATTTAATAAAGTCGCCGCACTCAACAAAATATTCTCACTTTCTTTACACACCATTAAAAACAACAAACACAAACTGGAGAAAATACTAGAGTCAGATAAGAAGCGTAAGAAAGAAGCTTCGACCGAAAAACACCACCACAGCCGCAAAGACCACCACGATCGCCACCGCAAGAAGTCAAAGATGGCGACTAAGGACCAAGTTAGGGCGTCGCATATTCTAATCAAACACCAAGGTTCCCGCCGCAAAGCTTCATGGAAAGATCCAGAAGGCCGCGTCATCATGAACACCACCAAAGATTCCGCCGTCGCTCAGCTTAAGTCTATCCGCGACGATATTCTCGCCGGAAACTCCAAGTTCTCCGACGTCGCCACTCGCATCTCCGATTGTAGCTCCGCCAAGCGCGGCGGCGATCTAGGTTTCTATCTCTTTCTCTCTTTGCTTAATTTATTTGTATTTTTACTGTTATGATTATGTTTTTTATCGTGGTTTCGTCATGTTTATGCTTTTAATTGATGATCTGCTGTTTATTGGAGTAGTTGCTAATTTAGGTTTTTTTTCGTTTTTGATAAACCCTAGATAATTATTCGTTGAATCTGATTAGAATTTTCGTATTTGATTTAATTGTTGGAGTTTTATTTATTCGGTTGATTATGAGAATTTCAGTGTTAAAAAAGCTGCTAATTTTGGAAATTATTGTGTTGTTGAATGTGAAATTTGATTTCTATTGGAGGTTAGTTCAATTTTCGGCTGCAATGTTGATGTTCGAAATCGTAGGAATTGGCTTATGAAGTAGATTATGGTACTCCTTGTCGAATTTTAGCTTAGCTATGAATTTCCCCCCTTTTTAGGATGAAAAGGAGTGTTTTAAGGAAGACGTTTTCGTAATGACATAATTTCGTAAGTATATGTGTTAATGGTGGAAGTGTGGAACAGTCCCTTGTAGTGCGCGGTGATTGTGTATTGGAAGATAATGGATCTTTAAATTGTTGCTGTTTCCCATTTTGTAGTTTGTATGGAGGCGCTAGTTGTAGGAGCGTTTATTGGGTTTGGAAAGCCGCTTGAGATTGTGTTTTCTGTATCTGCCATGGAGTTATCCTTAATTATTAGTCTGTGAATGAACGAGTGAATGTTAAATTATAGCCAAAGGATATTCTTGTGAATGGGAATATCCATGTAATCGAGTATCAGTATGTATCTGTGAGCCGTGTGAGGTAAATAATTGAAGGAGTAGACTGTTGATCATTAGTTTAGCCTGAAGTCTGGAAATTGTATCTCCCACATTAGATGTGAAAGGTTTTTCAAGTTGTTGTGGAATTTGTTCCTTTTAGAGGTTAGAGTGTTCAAGGTAAGCTCTGCTTTTGGTTAGGTGACCAAGGTGGTTTGTGGTAACATGTGCTGCTCAAACAGATTTTCGATTATCGTTACTGTTTTGGTTCTTTGTATGCTTATAAACTGCCAAAGTTTATAGGCCACTGGGTTCTTCACCTCATGAGATGATGCATTGATGTCATTTGTTACTAAATGGATGAATCTGGATCATGTCCACTTCTATTCTGTTAAATTTTTGTCTTGGGTAGTCAGTGTTCTGTTATAAAGTAGTGGAAATATGTATGTAAATGACTTGCTTGATCTCAACCATATCATTTTGTCGTTCTCCTTTGAGATTGGAAGCCCTCGGCAGTAGTATTTGGTACGGGCTTTGGAACCCTGTTCCTGTCAAATGCATTGCAACCATGTGACCCCATCTATTGTTTCAACATCTGAATAGAATCTTGTCCAGGACTGCTGTACAAGTGAACAACTGGGATGTTTGTAGAGGATAAAATGCTTAACATTTTTTTTGAAATTCAGTACTCTGAATGTTGTTTCTGTGTCAAAATTGATTCCCCGAGGCAGAACCTCGATAGCTGTTCTCTAGTGATTTGTATCGGATCCCTTAATGTGCTTGTTGCGGTTAGCTTTACTGATCTTATATTGACTCGATGTGCTCTCTTGCAGGACCATTCGGCAGAGGTCAAATGCAGAAGCCTTTTGAAGAAGCAACATATGCTCTAAATGTTGGAGAGATAAGTGACATTGTTGGTACTGACAGTGGAGTTCACATCATCATGAGGACAGGCTGACTTCCAAGTGCAACAAGCATCCACAAACTCGAGCATTTATATAACTAGCTCAGGGCGTCTTTTGAGATAAAATTCCCCACGCATTCTGATTGTGTTCAACTAATATGTCTCGAGATATTTGAGAAGGCATGCTGCGATATTTACTTGCCTTTGAACTGGTAGCATACAATTTCATCGGTATCTTGGCTTTTGTATCAGATATATTTTACACTCCCATGGGTTCTTTTATCTGGATAAGATGTTGGATTAAATTTTTTGAAGTTCATTGTCTCATTTTGGTGCCCATGGAAAATCCGTCATCTGTTCTTGTTTTTCCTGTTAAATTTATAACCCAGAATTCCGTCTCTGTTGTTGAATGATTGATCGTCAAATGTTTCCTACCGTGGTTTTGGCTGAATTTGCAAGCGTATTCCAACTGCTCTAACATAGGTCTCTCTGGCTATTCGTAATTTCGTATAGCACAACTCTACTTAGAAGGTTATTTTTTCAATGGCTTTTCCTTAGGCTATCAAAGTGAACAATGTCGTAGCAAACAGTCAACACCATTGCGATTTGTTTGTATGAGGTTAAATAGTTGGAGAAATCATCTCACCTGGGATCAGATGTCTAATTCGTTCTCTTCGTGATCTCAAGTCAGAAACTCGTATGGCAGTCGTTCTAGTTCTACACGTTATGACCATGACTGAGGAGAAGAAATGTCGACAATAGACCGATCTGTCATACCACATTTGAGCCTATGTCTTGTGCATGGTAATGCAAACTTGCAGGAACAGTCGAGATGTATGAAAATAACAATACCCTTCGATTTTTTTTTTTTTTTTTTTTTTTTTTTTTTTTTTTGCGAGGCATTTTAGTTTATCTTAAACCTTACTTTCAACGAAAATTGCCATAAAGTGAAATTAGAGGATGATCTGATATCAGTATGCATTGTGAAAAGAAAAAAAGGTATGCCAAAAAGTATGAAATTAGAGGAGTATAATATACCCCGTCAATAACAAGAAACGCATAAGCCACGGCGCAGCAGATAGCCAGCAACATTATGGCGTGAATCAAGATTAATTTGCTAAAAAGTTTAGTTTAGGAAATTTGTGAAATGTGAAATTCTCTGGAAAACCTGTGAGCTATGAAGCCTGTGCATTGTATTCTCAAAAGACGAAAAATTTAGTATCACCTGATACATTCAACATTTATCCTTTGAAGTTTGAATCACTACTGATCTTTAATCTCTTACTCCGGTCATTTTCTGGAAAGTTACCAGCTCTCAGATCTAGCATTGAACCATGCTCAAAGGGGCAGGTCGATCCGTACCTACACCCCTTCGCGCTATTATAAAACTTGCATGGTTTCGGTATCTTTCTCGTGTGTCCTTGTCCGGACGCTGCAGACACTGCCGTCAGTTCTGGTAGACTTGCCTGGTACATGGGTGTAAACTGTTCCTGAGCTTCATCCTCTCTCGAACCATGTAACCTGATGAGACTCTTGTAGTAGTTCACATCCTTGACAGCAGGATTCCTGATGGACGATTGAGGAGGCACCGGAAATCTATCTGGTTGAGGGGCTGAATATTGCGAAGAACCCGACATATGCGTTCCCAGGTTCAGGTTATGATTCTCAGGCCTTCCTGAAGAGGCCCCATTGGGTCTGTGACCTGCGTATAAGTCTTCTGGCTTTGGAGAAAAAGTCCTGCTTGTGCCCAAGGATGGTTGAGAAGATTGTAAGTCCAAGTTTCGTGTATTCTGCAGCGATAATCTATCAGGCCTACTGAATAAATCCGATGGAGAGGCATTAGACCCCATGTTTGGAGAACTCAAAGGAGGCACAATGTTTCTGGATGGATCCAATCCATTGGCGGCTGGTTTTACTGCATTGCTTCTATGCTGTATGGAGCCACATAAGGTCGATGGAACTGACATATTAGAACCCAAACTAGGCGAGGCAGTTGGTGTGAACCTGCGATCCCCCAGCATAGACAAAGCTGCGTGATGGTCCATGGATGACAAGGGAAGTAACTGATTTGACGACTCTGTACCTGAATGCAGCTTCAGGTTCGTGGTGAATGTTTGAGAGTTTTCATTACCTCGCTGTGAAGATGTGACGGTACTATGTCGTGAAGGTTCTGAACTGGGCCAGGATGTTGTTGGACCATGGAAAGGCTGAGATGTGAATGCAGCAGGACCTTGTTTCGGCTGGTACATCTTTTGCATGTTGGAGTTCGGCTTCTGGGAGATGGAGAGATGGCCTTCATGCTTCGGTTCATGAATGGGGGTCACTGGTTTTGTTGAAAATGAGCCAGAGACACTTAACAAGGCCTCTATCATTTTTGGTTCATTTAAGATTTTGATGAGCAGATCAGTGTCAACCATGCTGCCCTTTTCATTGCTTTTCATACTTGCAGTGATGGCAGCTGAAGCTGCAGCAAAAACGTCAGCATCAAAACCAGCGGCTAGTCCTTGTAATTTCCCATTAACGGCAGCCTTTGACTCAACAGGAACATTACATTGAACAGTACTCGATGCCTCCATACTCTGGTTCATGACACCTGAATTGGAGCATGATGTTGACTCTATAGGCATTCCATCTTCATCTTCAACGGGAGTCAACGGAATAATAGGGGTTTGACTATCGTCATAGACGCAAATTTCCACCTCCGGCAAAATTGATGGGCTAGATGCAACATAAAAGAAAGCTCAAATACCGAGTGATATGTATCAGGAACCAACGAAACCAAACTAGATAAAATAAGAAGAGGCACTGAAAAAATAACATGGGAGTTCCAAAGATTACAGCACTTTTACAAATATGTAAACATATAGGTAGGCGATTTCACAGCAAATAGAAGAAAAACCATGCTAGTAAGGCAATGAATAAGGCACTAGAACAGATTTTCGGCAGATAGGTGCTATACCTCGGAGGAATGGCAGAAGCACGGGGATACAAAGCCTCCAGCACTCTCATTTCCCTGTAATTTTGGGTCCCCTTCTCTTCGCTTTCTTCACCAGCCACCACATGCCATTCACCATCCAGCACAAACTGTTTATACAAGGGAACCATTCAGTATCAAATATATTAGCCTCCTTCACATTTGTATACAGACTCAACGTCTTTTTGACAAACAGGGGATCCACCACTTGTCACTAGTCAGGCATAGTCCAAGTAACGTTATTACAAGTAATGACCCTTTCAGGCATAGATCACCATACCTTGGGTGGACGTTTCCATCTAATCTGTGGAATACAAATTTGATTTGGTGTGTGTGAATCTCCATTGCCTCCAAACCCAGGGGGTAAGTCGTCAACTCCCATTCCATTAGAGTGCAAGGACTCCTTCTTTTTAAGGTGATCTTGAGCTTTACTGCCAACTTGTGAGGGGCAATCCTCGGATAAGAACAGCTTTATCTATTACAGGAAGATTATAAATGGGTTTGAGAATCCAAAGTGTTGATTATAAAAAAATTCTAAGTGCAGCAAAGAGAGTTACTGCATTTAGGAGAAAATGATAGGGAGTTCAACAAAATTCCGGATCCAGATTGCTTTAGATTCTAAGGTGAAACGTCTCCCCCCCCCCTGCAGCTAATGTGCAATGAAAGAGCACATCCCTAAATCTAGATTGCCGTAGGACAGAATGCCACAGGAAAATCTTTGTGAGTTTTCCACAGCAGCCTTACATCCTCAAAAGCCAATTACATCAGAAGTCACCCAGCAGCAAAATCTATTTCAGAACCAATTATCTCTTGAGAACCAAAACACAGCTTCGAAGAACCAACCATGAAGAAATCTACAGGTCGACCTTCCACTCAAAAAACCAGAATACATAGAGGGGAATCTCTTATCTTTTCTTCAAAAATAAAAAAGGGGAGGGGGGTGTGGGAATCACCAGTCTTAAAACGTGGCACACTCATTGGTCAAGATATTTTATAATTATCCCAGGCTCCCAGCATCAAAAACAAGCTTAGGGACGTCAAATTAGAGGAAGTGTAAGAAGACCCAACGCAGGACAAGAGCATTACCATCTGCCTACTCCCTCCAAAGCAACACTTAAAACTGAAATAATAATATAAACAACTCCAAAATGGTCTGTCAAACATTCTACTTGCACTGCCCTTAACTCTGTCATAGTTTTCAGTGTCAAGTATAACGAAGGTAGCAAACAACAACATACTAAATCAGCCAATATTGCTTTCCATCAGCAGTAAATTTGGATCGTTGTTTCAAACTAGGTATACGAAGCTTATTAACCTAAATCAAACAAAATGGAATAACGGACACCATAGCAAAACAAAGCCTTGGTTTCAAAATCATTCAAGGTTGGCTAGCATGCACAAACCTAATGAGCCACCATCAAGAACCCTTTCTAGGAGTAATTGCGTAATCATTTCAAAATAAAAAAGAACAACCAGCCATACTCACAGAAGCAGAGAAATTGTAACCAAAAAAAAAAAACACAGAAGCAGAGAAATACCAACTTCCCAAAATCATAAAGAAAACTCTTTTAGCAAATCACTTCTTCAAAAGATTGCTCAAACCCAGTTCAGACATTCAACTCACATTCAAATTCTCTAGCTTTGATGGGGTCACTACTTGTATGCACACATAGCATCTGGGATAAGTAACCAAGTCACCATTGAGTAGCTTTTCTCTATTCATTAGCCTTAACTCGTGAAAGTTTTCTTTCAACACCTTCCTATATTCAAACCCATCCGAGTATCAAGAGCCCCTCTGTAAAGGCAAAAGCAACCACCAGCGTAAATTTCACTGACTGTTTCAGCTGACTTAACTTCTGAAAACCTTATAACTAGATTCATTCACAAAACGACTTAAATTGCCGATCATGACATTCGACTCTGTTCAATCACAGTATTAGAAGCGTGTAGAGCCAAGGCAACACTTCCCAATGGACCCACACCCACTACATAATTAAGATATATGTATTTCCTGAATCTCAAAATCAGTTCATTTATTCACCAAAGCTAATAAATTCAAGAACAACAAAACTGCTAATGAATCACCTTTACTCGTCTGTGATTGTTTACAGTAAAAGATCAGCAAACGTTGTTTTAGATACATTTAATGGAGAGCACAATTTTGAAGAGTTTCCACATATTTCCAGGAGTGGGCAATACAGACATAGTTCTACATGAGCAGGAAGCAAGGATAAGCAATTATCTCATCAAATCCAATATTCCCTTTTGATGTAGTCTTGGGTGAGTGTTTGGATATAAATAGCTTATTTGTTATTAACTATCATACTACTTCAAACAAAAACTATCCCACCATGCCTCGAAAGCCCATGCATATGGCGAGGTAAGGAGGCTTTGATGTATGCAACCTTACTCCCAAAGTAAAAAAAAAAAAAAAAAAAAAAAAAAAAAAAAAAAAACCCCACCCCCCCCACGACAAAAACCGA
>JBBYHQ010349307.1:0-12060 GCA_038382645.1 Spergularia azorica
GGTAGAGATGGATGATAAGAGCCTTACTCGTGGGATGGATCCGTTGACTTCGGGGAATTATTCCACATGGAAGACCCGAATGGAGGATCTTCTTTATTGTAAAGATTTGTATGAACCCATATTGAGTGAAGAGGTACCAACCGGTGTAGTTCAGAAAGAATGGAATCTTTTGAACCGTAAAGCCGTTGGCTACATTAGGCAATTTGTTGATTCGTCGGTTTTTTCACATGTTCCGATGCTAATGACACTAATGCTTATGTAATGTGGAATAAGTTTGAGTCCACCTAGGCTAGAAAGAACGCCTTGAATAAAGCCTCAATTATGAGAAGACTTGTGAAATTAGAATACAAGGATGGTGAGAGTGTAGTTGTACACTTGAATGATTTTCAAGGTTATGTGAATCAATTGTCGACAATGAAATTGTTGTTAGATGATGGGTTGCAGGCATTATTGCTTCTTAGTTCTTTGCTTGAAACATGGGATACTCTTGTGGTTTCACTTAGTAACTCGGCCCCGGAAGGAAAGCTCACAATGGATGTTGTGAAGTCGGGTGTGTTGAATGAAGAGGGTAGAAGGAAGGATATGGGGTTCCTCTTCGGACTATTCGGGGGCAAATGTTGCGGAAGGCCTAAGTTGTGGAAGAAGCACAACTAGAAAGGGTGATGATAGTCGATCGGAATCTAGGGGGAGATCAAAATTGAAGAGTGGTATTACTTGTTATTATTGTGATCAGCCCGGTCATAAGAAATTCCAATGCCGAAAATGGAAACGTGACAAAGGGAAGAAAAAGGAGAAGAAGAGCCAAAATTCCAAGGGTGAGAGTGATAGTGATGATGATAACACCTCCGCATTTGCAACTAGTGATGAGTTATTTTTCGTTGGTGATGATACTAGCCTTAATATATCATTCCAAGACTGTTCTTGGATTGTTGATTCGGGTGCTTCGTATCATTACACCTCACATGTGAAGTGTTTCTCTTCTTACACTAGTGGCGATTATGGCTATGTAAGAATGAGAAATGGTGAGATGTCCAAGGTTGCCGGAATGGGTACGGATTGCTTGGAGACTACACTTGGTTGCAAATTGTTGCTTGAGAATGTTATGCACGTACCGGATGTTCGTGTGAATTTGGTTTCCGTGGGAAAGTTGGATGAAAATGCTTATGTGAGCCGTTTTGGTAATGATATGTGGAAGCTTACCAAACACTACGCCAAAATTGACATTTAACACCGGTATATATGACACCGGATGCTGTAGAACCGGTGTCAGAAAATCATACGACACCGGTTTTGTGTAACCCGGTGTCACATGTATATATAAAAAAAATTGCTAGGTAAAGTGGAATTTAAAGCAAACGAAAAAAAAATAAAAATAAATAAGGAACACATACGACACCGGGTGAACCCAAAACCGGTGTCATGTGTATATATAAAAAAAATTGCCAGGTAAAGTGGAATTTAAAGCAAACGAAAAAAAATAAAAAATAAATAAGGAACACATACGACACCGGGTGAACCCAAAACCGGTGTCATATGTTGATTGAAAAAAATAATTAAAAAAAAAAACAACCTTGTTTTATCCGCCCCCTAGGTCCTACATACCCCCCTCTCTCTCCTGCTGCGTATCTCCCTCCTTCACTCCCCCATTCTTATCTTCCTCCTTATCTCTCTCCTTCATTTTTTTTCATTTTTCCTCCTTCAATTCATCTCCCTCTCACTTATAAACTCAAATCAATGTTCATCATCCTCCTCTTCTTTTTCTCTCATTAGCCTCCTCAACACCGTACGAACGACCTCCTGGAAGAAATCATGCTCGATTCTCAATCATCAACTCATGATATTTTCTTCATCGTCCCCCTTAATTCGATCGATTGTTTACATTTAGGCGACATTTGGGCGAACCATCACGGATCTGGGAGAAGGGTATGTAATATTTTGATTTTTTTTTTAGGTTTAGTTTCCCTTTGTTCATTTTATTGTAGTTTTTAGATTATAAATTTTGATTGTAAAACTGTCGTTTAATGATAAATTTTGAATGTTGTGATTTTTTTTAGGTTTAGTTTCAGATCTCAATTAACTTTGTTGAATTTTGAATGTTGAAAGTTGTGTTTGTATATTATTGTATGTGGAATTTTGATTCCATGACAAATTAATTTTCTGCAGTTTCAATGTTTTAAAATAAGTTGATATTCATGAATTCTCCGATTGTTCATTTTCAACAAAATCGTATCTCCTTCCTCGCACTTCTCTCGTTCTAATTATTTTTTTTTTCCAATTAAAATTCGATGCATTATTTTTTTAATTTGTGCACTATTATTTTTTTTTTTTTGATAAATCGATGGAGAAAAGACACCGGTTTAATGTAAAACCGGTGTTGTATGGATAGTGGAAATTGTGGCTTTATTAGAACCATAAGACACCGGTTTTGTCCCCAACCGGTGTCTTATTTCCTATCTTTTAACACTGGGTATGCAAATGGAAACCGGTGTCTTAGCCTAAGACACTGGCAGTCCAGACACCGGGTATAACCGGTGTCTGTTTGATTTTAGACCCGGTGTCAAATGTGATTTCTGGCGTAGTGAAAGGTTCATTGATTGTGGCTCGGGGTAAGAAACAATGTAATAGCTACTTGATGCAAGCTAGAGTGTGCAAAGGGAAGAAGAGTGATGCGTCAAATTCTTTCATGGAACCAAAGCTTGATCATGGTAAGAAAGGTATGAATATTCTCCCTAATGGTATATCTCTTTCTCCTAATTATATATGTCTTGATCATGGGGGAGAAACACTACTACATTAATGGCATATTGTAACACCCCAAAGTCGTTACATTAGGCCCAAAAAACCGTTACATTAGACCTATGGTGACGCGCAGAGGCGCTGCAAATACCCGCGCTGCATTAGGTCTAAGGTAACGCAATTTTGGGTCTAATGTAACGCTTATTGCTTTGAATCATGTAAGCGTTACCTTAGCTCATATTGCCGTTACAATAGGTATAATGTAAAGGTAACGAAACTAAGGCAACGCTCTTGCTTTCAATTGTAATGAAATGCACACTAATTGCAGCTAATGCAACGCTAACTAGGGTGGCCGGCATTAAAATTATTTTGGCAGAAATAATAATAATAATATTATTATATTATTATTATTATTGATATTTACCGTATGTATATAATAAGAAAAGTACGAATAATATAATTAAACTAATTAGTTTGATAGCTTATAATTAATTAATAAATAGTGCTTTGATTACAAAATCCAATCAAACTATCTAAAATGTACGTGCCGAGACGTATAATAAGCACCTACAGCTCATAAGCCAAAATAAATTGCTAGCACATGAGATAATTGTTTCTTATCCAAAAAATTAGATCTACAAAATTTCATTGGCTAGCTAGTAGCTTGAACTTTGCTTAAAGTCTTTCCGCACTACTCCAATAAAGCACCATCTTCGTTGGGATCCGCAATCATCTACAAACATTGAGAAGCAAAATAGCAACAATAATTTCAAAGTTCCTTGCAAAACAAATAATGTTACTTTTGTGAATGACATAATGACGAGGGAATTTATACACTATCAAACCTAAAATTTTAAACTAAGGGATATAATTTCCCTATATATGTTGCGTTCCTACAAAAAATTCGCCATGACCTCCACGTAAAATACATATCCAAAAAAATCATACCACCATATCATAGAAACCTGCATAGAAATATCCACAACCACCACTACTTCCACCATGTTGTAGACTTCACCAACCATATCCATGCCAACAGTACTTCACAAAATTTATATAAAATGACAAGTTTATATTATAAGATTGGCCTTCTATAAGAAATCCTGTGATGACAAAGAAGAACAAAGAGGGGAATACACGAATAAGAGAGCCAATACTTCTCCATCTAGATTGGTGTCTGCCTTGATAGCATACTAACAAATTAAAGCTAAGAGATCAGACCAGACTAACAAATGAAACTCAAGCTAAGCAACACTATACAGCTCCCTTCTTCTCATAGTTTCCATTATGTTGTTCTTTCTTGTTTCACTTATAACATTGTCAAAAAAAAAAAAAAAAAAAAAAAAAAAAATTTCAAAGATGGGCACACCTATCCAACTTTCAGCATTATAACCAATGCTTGCAGTTCAAAGCAACCACGTCATAATGTCTTTGACAACCAAGCTACTAATTTAGTTCAACCAAGTCATAGTCTATAACTCCATTCGTTCTCTTCTGGTAGTAAATTTAGTTGGGACCCAAAGTGTGCATGTCTTTTTGTGTCACGATTGGCTTTGTTGTCTTTACTTTCTTCTTAAGCATAAGCAACAATGATATGTGATGCAAGGATTACTGAATTGGAGCAAGTGAATTGAATTCCACAAACAGCCAACCTACCTTACAAGAGCTATATATAGAGTGTTTCTGCTACAAATGCAATAGCCAAGAAAAGCAGCCCACAAAGATAACAAAAGGGCAGGCTGCTAACTCCTTAGATTTAAATATTACCTGGGTTGCAGGCAAGTTCCAAAAGTCTAAAAGCTCCAGGAAGTGTTCTTTAGGCACTTTGTCTGGACGATTCTCCCATCGCTCATCATCAGTATCATACTTGTTGAGTGTTTTTTCTTTAAGCGACACTTATATGCACGCCATAAGTCATTGAGAGTCGCATTCACCCATTTCTTTCCTTCTTCTGGTATAATATAGGATCTCTGCATAAAAAAAAATAATGAGTCACATATCTAATTACAGCTATTATTATAGTTTTTATCATATCACCAACATGTTTGAGTTTAAGACCATACCAAAACATTGGCCCATATCCTATTAAATGTACCAGCAGGCAACCAATGCCAATACTCGTAGTTCAACGGTGCTAAGTCAGGATCCCTAGCCAAAGTCTCTGTCTGACTTTGGGGAGATTCTGAATAACACTGCATGCACAGTTCAACTTCATAAAAACTTAGAATTATCACATTCTTCATTTACAGATTACACACCACTCGATAGTCACTATTCAGACAGAAATCCTATATCCATCTTCTAAGCACTGTATTTCTGAGTACAAACTAATTACTCTACCAATGATAAAGTCCACAATGCCATTACCATACTTCATCACGGTACTCTCAAACCCGACATCAGAAAAATGCTCCAAGTCATGCCAGCTATTAGTACCTACACTGACATCAAAGCTCTCATCTAATTCCCTTTCTCAAGTAATATTCACTTGGCCTAGCTACTAGAGCCTAAGAGGACTAATTAACAAACGATTTCGCACCACTTCCCCGTTTAGCCCCGCTTTTCAGCTTATGATTAACCCTTCAGACACATACCAAACAACAAAGTCTTACTACAATCCCCAAGGAAATAACATGTACAAAGCTATATAAGAGAAAGAAAACCAATTTGAGATGGAATCATTCTCAATCATGTAAGGTACACATTTCCTAGATTTTCCACAGCCAAAGTTTCAATCTTTACACTTTTACAAACAAAAAAATTAAAAACAAAGAAAAAAAATAATATGCAGCACCTCTAATTACAATTAAAATATCATAAAGTTTCAAACTTTTTCCCTCCGTAGCTAACAAACTCCGCTCAATTCCTAAACTAAAGATTTTTACAACACAATACCCACAAATTCATACAACATAAACCATCCAAATAAAATGTATAATCAACAAAAACTCAAACCCAGAAACATAAACAAGATATTAATTAAAAAAATGAAGTATAAAAATGAAGAGGGGTAGAAATATGCAGGAAAAAATTACCTGATACAGGGGAAGTTATTAGACCTTTAATGATAGGAAGAAGCACAAAGACATGACGAAGACGTTTGCAGATTGAATGAGCTAATGGAGTTAAAGGGAGGTAAAAAGAAGTCTTCAAGTAGTAGTAATAATTCGTTTTTCTCTCCACTCAACTACAGCATTGAGGACGTTCGACCAAAGGGAGGAATCAAGAAATTCCAAACAGCTGCTTACTCCAACGTGAGTTTCTTCTTCATGACGCCATTGTTCTGTCTTTGTTTCATGCGAGATGAAGATGCTGAATGTGTCACCACCACCACCAGTGCGAAAGATCAGACCAAAGGAGAGACTGTCGGAAATTGGACAAATTATTATGAGTACCCAATTCAGATTGAATTAAATTGGGGCTAAAAATTCATAAAAATTGGGGAAAACATCAAAATCATGAACCCAGAATACTTACTCAAAGGACCTCGGGTCGATTTCGCCTAAATATTTCAATTTCTTGCCCAAATCAATTTGACCATAATCGTTCAAACTCAAAACTTGATGCGTGGGAGTAATGAAGTTGAGATCAATTAAGGACGATAAGGGATTGAGAAATTTGAGAGTATGGCATGATTTTTGTTGAACTTTGTTGAATTTTGAGAGTGAAGTTTGAGTTAGGGTTTGGGAATAGCATAGTCCAGTACAGAAGATTTTGGGGGAAAAGTTCTCATGTCGCGCCCAATTTTTTTTTTTTTTTAAGTAGCGTTGCATTAGCTTGGCTAAGGCAACGGAAAATTTCAAATGCAACACCTATCTATAGACCGTTACATTAGACGTTGCAATAGATACTTCCATAGAGGTATAAATAGGAAAGTGTTGCAATAGGTAAGCAAAGGTAACACCTACCTATACACCGTTACATTAGAAGTGTTGCATTAGGTCATTTTTGTAGTAGTGAAAGAAGACGGATGAATTGTTGTGGTGATGTTGCTTGTAAAAGCAAAGTGGTGAAACCTACTCTTGTTGAGCATAGGTTTTCACATCCACCACTACAGATGCCTCTTGTTAGAGATGTTGGAGATAACTACCAGAATGTTGATGTGAATCAAAAGAAGTGAGTACAAGTCATGCGAGAAGAACAGCAAGCCTTGCATGAGAGTCCTACTAGTGAGCCGGTAAAGTTGCCTAAGGGCAAAGGAGCATCTAATAAAGGTGAGCGAATGTTCAAAAAGGGAAGCTCACAACATGTAGTGAGACATGGTGTGAATGATGTTGGTTATCTTTGGATTTGTGAGGCATCAACAAAGTCCATGTTGTTGAGGCAATAAGAGAAATTGAGTGTTGTTGGTGGTGTGTCCAAGAGAGTTACTTTTGCCTTGTTCAGGAACAAGTTCAATACTTGTGAGAATTGAAGAAGGCGGGTTTGATGTCATCCCCCATGTAGTAGTGAGGGGGAGATTTGTTGGGTATTTCCCTCCTACATGAGGAAGAAAAGAGTAAGGTAAATGGTATGACCATTTTACCCTTACTAATGAATTTGAAGCTTCTTGGAAAAGCTTTGCCAAACATATGGTGAGTGTTTGAGAGCAGGAAATCAGCAAGACAACAACCACACAAACACATACACAAAGAGAGAGAAAGAGAGAGAAAGGGGGAAGAAGAGCAAACCCGTATAACCCTAAAAACCCAGATTTTGAGTGACCGTTTCGAGGCCCAAACGAGCTCGGACTATAGCGAAATTTGGGGAGGATGCTAGTGTATATGGGAGCTTCATTTCTGCCAAGTTTGGAGGTCTTTCGACCTCTCTAAGTGGTATTTTCGTTCTACTCTTCTTTGGTATATTTAGGTGTTTTTTTCTCACTAGTTAGTGTAGTAGTGTGTGGTTGGTTGTGCCAAGGTTGTTACCTTGAGATTGTGGTTGCCTCTAGGTGAGCCTAGGGAGATTGTATTGTTGTATCCCATTGGTTATTGATTAATTAGTGGAAACTTGTGGTTTTCTCCTGCATTGGGTTTCCACGTATATCTTGTGTGTCACATGATTATCGTTGTTGTATGTGTGGGGAGGCTGTTTTGATCACCTTAGTTGTGCAATATTGTTGGTTGGTTCAAGTAGATTGGTTGGTAGTGTTGATTGTCCATCTAGCAACACGAAAGGGGTAATTGGGTTTTTTGTTGCTTCCGCTAGTAATTGTGCCCTTTTTCCCACCACAATAAGGCTCAAATTTCTCTCGTGCACCACGCCCCATCACGTCGCGCTCATTCTGATCACCCGTCTCTGCGCCTGTCGCAGCACCACCGGACTGACCAACAGACTGTTCTGTCTCGGTTAGTGGTTTTGCTGTCTACCCCTCAGGCTGCTGGGCATCATTATCATGAGCGCCTGTTTCACCGTCATCACCCTCACTTGCTATACTCGCATCACCTTCGTCTCCCTCGTTCTCAACACCCTCGGTATCAGCAAGGAAAATAGCATTGTCAAAGCTCCCCCTGGCTTTGTAACATATTCTGCTCCTCAGAATTTAAAAGAAGGAAGGGAAAAACATGTTCAAAAAAGCGTGACATCACGAGAAACAAAAATTTCCCGTTTCTCTAAATCGTATACAAGCCAACCTTTCTTTCCGTGTGGGTAGCCTAAGAGAACACACCTGATTCCTCGCTCCCCAAATTTATCCTTAACTGAACTTTTATTGTGAGCATAACACAAGCAACCAAAAACACGTAAATGCTCCAACGACGGCTTCTCTCCATAGAGCACCTCATACGGTGATTTACCTCCTAGGATTGGTGTTGGGGTCCGATTAATTAGGTAGCCTGCTGCTAGCACACAATCACCCCAAAATTTAATTGGCAAGCCCGATTGAAAAAGAAGTGCTCGTGCCATCTCCAGGATATGACGATGTTTACGCACGACGCAGGCGTTTTGTTGCCGAGTGTCTACAATACTTGTCCGGAACATCATTCCATGTTCTCTGTAATATTCCTACATTGGCGTAGACTTGAACTCACTCCCATTGTCACTCTGTATCAACTTCACCTGTTTGCCAAATTGTGTCTTAACCATAGTACAAAAATCTCGTAGCAGTCCTCCTGCTTCCGACCTATCTACCATCAAATATATCCACACTGCTCTACTACAGTCATCCACAATTGTCAAGAAATAATGAGCACCAGACAAAGAATTAACGCGGTATCCACCCCATATATCACAATGAATCATATCGAAAACACTAATTGCTCTTTTATTATTTCTGGAAAATTTTAAACGAGTTTGTTTTGCACGACAACATGAATCGCAAACAAACTTATTATTCCAACTAAATTTCTTTCCTAGTGAATGGAAAACATCTGATAATATACTACTGGAAGGGTGTCCTACTCGCATATGCCCTCGCATCGTACGAGTAGCCCGCACTTGTTCCTACTTCACGACCCCTCTCAAATAGTAAATCCCATCTCGATACTCACCCGCGCCAATCAGCATCCTCGTAGTACGGTTCTGTATCACACAACAATTTGGCCAAAAATTCACTGTATAATTAGATTCTCGTATTAAATGACCCACAGAAATTAAATTGCAGGTTAGCGAAGGTACAAATAAAACGTTATGCAAAATCAAAATTTCGCATATTCTGACACTTCCTCTCAACGTTGCTACTGTTTGTGCACCATCAGGTAGACTAATGCTAGCCACACTTCCTTCTTTTAAATCATACAGCAAGTCCTGTTGGCCTGTCATGTAATTCGAACACCCGGAATCTATGATCCAATCATTAGCAACATTACCTGTCAATTTTTCTAGAACCATCCATACTAGGAGTGATGAGCGCTCGAATCCTCTCTATGTCCTCTCGCGTGAAAAGTGCGTTTCCTAGTGCATTGAAAACGGTATTGTTCGGCCTATTTGCTGGCTGCCTATTCCGGCATCAGTAGCTGTTGCAGCTGCTACGTGGCTCTGTTGGTAGCCAGCTCTGCCTCCTGTGCGGCCTCCATAACCGCCCTGACATCCGCGGCCACGTCCTCTTCCATGTGCATATCCAATTATTTCCCAGCAATCATCTACCCCGTGTCCAAACTTTCCGCAATTCGGACATGTCTTCCTTCGTCGTGTCCTGGGTGGTGATGTCCCACGTGTTTCTTGTTTGTCTCCGGACTCGGATGTGTGAGCCGCCAGCGCCACTGTCTCTGTTTTCTCTTCTCCTCCTCTCATCACAGCTAGGTGACGCTCTTCTCCCAAGACATCACCATAAACTTTCTTCAATTTCGGCACTGGTTCCTTCATAAGCATGTTGGAATGCAAGGTCCCATACAACTATGTTCAATCCCAACAAGAATTGATGTACCTTTTCTTCTTCTCGTTCTTTGACGAAGGCCGTTGCTGCTCCTCAAGTCCATATGGGTACCTTGGTGTAAATGCTTAGCTCGTCCCATATGCTCTTGAATTTTGTGTAATAATCAATCACCGCCATATCTCCCTGTTGAACTCTTGGTGCATTACCGGTCGAGTAACGCTCTTCCAATTCGTCCCAAATTTCCTTCACAGTGGATGCCGAGAAGGTAATACTCTTGTGCAATTTCTTGTCTATGATGTTGCGCTGCCAAGACTTTATCATGGTGTTACATCGTCTCCACTCCGTGAACTCCAAGCTCTATTCTTTGCCTTCCTCTGTTTTTGGGACTTGCACGGTACCATTAATGAAGCCCAATTTGTTCTTGGAATCCAAGTTGTTCCTTACCGCATCTGACCATATATCGTGATTTTCTCCATCGAATATAGTCTGCCTGATCAACAGTCCTGGCCCATCGGAAGCGTGTAGGTAAAGGGGTGAGGTTGGTGGTATCACGGGTGGTGGTGGTGTTCCACTACTTTCTCCTCCTGCCATGGCAGCTGGGTTTCTCTTTTTTTATTTTTTTATTTTTTATTTTTGTTTGTTTCGAGGATCTCAACCTGCTCTGATACCATAAAGAAATTGTGTTTTTTTTTTTGGTATTTCAATGTATTCTCAATGGCATGATACATCTCTTTATATACTATCCAGTTTCCGTATCTAATCGGAATACTATCACGTCTATGAAACTATCATACTATTCAGCTTTCCATATCTAACCCGAATACTATCACATCTAGAAAGCTATACAAACGATAACAGAGCGACCTTACAATGCTAGTCCAACTGGTGTTTTTCTATGGCAAAAACATCAAGTATTGAGCATGTAACTTCACTTACGTTAAAAAAATGGCGTCCACCCCCAAACCAGTTCTTACTTGCCACATTAAACAAGAATGGCATCCTCCCCTATAAGCTGTTGTGTGTCTTGACAAATGACGTTCCATGAGTGAGTCTCAACCCTGTGCATCTGACAAACACTAATAGTTAAAGTGTGAAGCATCACGATATATATATCCAGGATTAATTGAATATTTTTTGTAAGTGTAAGAAATTTGTCTCTAAGTAGGCGAGTGATGAGCTCTACCATTCGAGAATTCATAGTCAAGTGTTGATGTCTCATATTCCCAATTCTTCCATCCTCTAACCTACAAAAAGCAACATTCAAAGAGAGTGAACCAATAGGTAATGTATCATCCACTGCCTCCTGCTTTATGAATTAAATCAGTTCAAAATTGCCCTTCACATAAGTCGCTAATAATTGCTGAAAACTACTGCTGTCACTCAAAAACTTGACCTACTTCCAGAAATTTGTGTCAACTCAGCTAAAGGAATGTTGTTACAGGTTTAAAGTTGCACCCACAGAAAACTTAATTTAGGATGTACGAACATCTATTTTGATAACCTCTCTCACAATGAACCCACTCACAAGAGTCCTAAAAGAAGTGAAACCAAATCTCGAATACAATAATCAAAATTAACTTTCAAACAACAGAGGAGGACAGTATACTGAATATCAATTAACATAAACATGGGGGATTAAAAATTGTAGAAGTAAAAAGCTAATGCCAAATCCTATCAGCTCTTTGATTCCAAGGTAACTCTTTTACGGCTCAAAAAGCTCAAGGTAACTTACTTTCAGTCCTTAAGGCAATGAAAATGCAAGCACCAATTTCTTTGGCCGAAATTTCATTTTCAAAACAACCACTTATCAGAGTCGTCGAAACCAACCAACACTCGATAAGTAGAAAATACACAAAGTAATGGAGCTTTTTCTTTCCGGCAAGTCGTTTGAGCAGGTAGTAAGCTTAGTTTAAGGAGGCGCTGGGGGCTGTTGCGATAGCGAACACAATTCTTGTGACACCCCGTATTTTTGGGTAATTATTTAATAAGGGTGTTACTTTTTAAATCGATTATTGGAAGATAAAATGAGTTCC
>JBBYHQ010349326.1:0-12060 GCA_038382645.1 Spergularia azorica
CATTTGAGAGTTAGCAAAACACTTGTGTGATAATTATCGTTAATCTCACTAAATTATATTTTGGATCCCCCCACAAAATACCCACAAATAATCAACACGGATCATGTGTCATGATAATAATTTATTTTATTTTAAGTGTGGTCCCTACTCCTCTATTGTGGGGAGGAGCATCATGCTCCTTGGAGCATGGTATAATTTGCCGTAATATCCTGCTTAGGTTTGACATCAAGGAGTATTTTCCTTTTCTTTTTAGTATTTTCCTTTCCTAAAGTACCCTATAAAATCTTCTTCTTTTCTATATTTTTCTTTACTTATATATCTCGAACAAAAGCTTTCCTTAATAGTTCTTACATAAAGAACCCTACGACATGAAATCGTCGCTCAAACCAAAGTAATAACAGAGCAAAGAAAGATGAACGACGGCGAAGAGCAAAGAGAAAGAAAAAGAAAAAGATTGAATTCGAAGAAGTCGTTGACGGATCTACCACCTGAAGTCTTGATCGATATTGCGAGCCGGCTTCAACTTAGCTACAACAACACATTGAGCTACGCTATTTCAAAATCGAACGATGCTAATCGTCCATGCAGTTTCCTTGCCTATGATAGTCGTCAACACATCATCGAGTTGGTTCGGGTTTGTCAAAACAACAACAATAATAATATCGACGTGACAGTGACACCCATCTACATCGATGAGTTTGTTAAAGAACTTCGAAGCCCCAAATCGCTGAGTTTTAAGGTCCTGTGCGTTAACGATGGTTTGCTCCTCGTTCAACTCCTGCTACCCACTTACAATAATAACGTCGAACCGATACTACGCCTAGTAAATCCTGTGACATGTAGCAGTCGAGTCCTTCCTCCATCTCCACAATTTTTCACCTTGGAGATGCCCACTCAGAATTACTATGGTATGGGTTATAGTCCAATGACCGGCCAATTGAAGATCGTTAGGCTCTCGTTCGCCCAAACTCATCCTCGTTGTGAGACGTGTATTAGGTTTTGCGCGGAGGTCCTCGAGTTAGGGTGCAGTACTCCTCATCAGCTTAAGTGGAGGCGAATCGATGTGGATTCTGCATTGCGTAGACAAGTTATCGAACATCACGGAGTCGTAACCTTAGAAACGTTTAAAGGTCCGGTGCTCCTAAATGGTACTCTACATTGGTTAGTAGATAACTACCAATATTGCCTCCTAAGATTTGATTTGGACAAGGAGAAGTTTGATTTAGTTGATTATACTCCTACTTATCATTATTACTCCCGAAAACATATAGAGCGAATTGGACTGTTTGGTAGCTCATTCTACATATCCATAGATGATGAGAAGACGATCGAGGTTTGGGTGATGAAGGAGTACGGAGTGAAAAAGTCGTGGACTCGGTTATACAAGAGTACTAATAATGATGATAGAAAGAAGGTGTTACATGTCCTAGAAGATGGTAAAATGTTGATTTTATCAACAACGACGGATAGGCTCTACCTGTATGATTCTATCAATGATGAGGGGCACAACAACTACGGCGCCTTTGACAAATTGGGCATGTTCGTGGACAATCGCAATAACATGATAGTGTTGCCCTTTGTCCCCAATGTAAGCCTAGAGATTATCGATCAGTAATTAGTGATTTACTCTGATGGCCCGACATTGTCTCGGCTACTTATGTCAACATGTACTCCATATTAAATTCAATGCAATCCATACTGAACTTGTTGAACTCATATACGAATTGTGATTTCATATTGAACCGTTTTCATATTTAGGAGGATATATACGAATTTTATTCCCGTGTTGAGCTATTTTGTGTTTTTATATTTAGGAAAATATATACGAAATCTATTTCCGTGTTGAATTATTTGCCCTGTTTTTAGTTACGAAATAAATTAAAAAAAAAAAAAAAAAAAAAAACCGTGATGGGGATCGGGGGATTGAACCCGACGTGAATCGAACACGCAACCTTCTGATCTGGAGTCAGACGCGCTACCATTGCGCCACGGATCCCGTTGTTGTTATTTCAGCGCTTTTTTTTATTAATATAGACTCATTTACTATTTGCTGTTATTGTCCGTAACATTATTGTTTTCTTTTTGTTTTGTTATTTTTCCTTATGGTGCTGCAGCATCCTCCCAACATTATAGTGCACTTAAACTATTATTGTCATCGTTAATTGAAGACATTTCTATTTTCTATTTTTGGAAGGGTGACCAAAGCATTATACCAATTTTTTGACTTCTTATCGGTTGATCTAAATGCTCAAAGTTCAAACATATAGTTATCCGTTCATTATCAACGAAAATCAGAAACAAAGCATGACACTTCACGTGAGATGCTTTAATTTACATGATCAGTGCAGGTAATTTATTTACTCAAAGAACAGATCAGATCACCCAGCAATCATGGTTTCCCGGGTTATATGCGCAGTATCGAGCGTTCTGTGATCTGCTCATGCTTCAAGGGTCGTTTGTTTGCCAAAAGTAAAAACCATCAAATTTAATGATCAAAATCATTCAAAGCGTAAGCGCCTTCAGAATTGTAAGACTCATACCGCTTTCACTCACCCTTATCAGTTCTAGAACATATGATACAAAGATTAATGTGAAGCGCATTCATCCTACTGTGAATGAGAGTAATTCATACTGTTACAAAATTCATCCTACATATGCTTTGGCCAAATTCAGTGCATACTCGGGAATTTCTTGCCAATTGGATACTTGCCGGGCGATTGAGGAACATCTCTCATCTTGGAAACGTGAACAGGCAAAGATTTTAACCCACAAAGTATCCGATGGCACGACTTCCGAACATGGTTTGGGTCTTTACTCCTTAAGAGTCAGGAGATCCTAATCGGCTGAATGCTGTTTACAGCCGCTGGGCACATAATGTTGAGCAGCACGCTGCACGCTCTTACCACATTGATAGCAATAGTGATTCTGGCACGACCAGCAGAAGATGTGGTTGTTGTTTCCACCCTGCAAAAGAATAGAGGTAAGCAAGAAATTTCGTATATCCAGAAGAAACTAACAGTTTCTACACACATACAAACGACAAGCTAACATGTCCATGTATAAGTACAATTAGATGCGTGTAGTGGTGGATCTGGTATCGCCTCACAAATTACAAACAAAACCATGATGTGCCAGGGTGTGCTACACAAATAATAATAACTGCAGCTACATTGTTCAAAGACTGGTTCCCAGACAAGAAAACTGGACAAGCTGATTTACACTTCATAAAAGAGATGCTAGCCATTCGTCCAGTGCAGTTTCCAGTTTCAAGATTCTGCAGATTCAATTTTCTTCCAAGCGCATTTATTTACTTAAGTGATAATAATAGGTAAGATGGGTAAAGTACACCAATGGAATGGTACGAACTTTGTGCTTGGTTTTAGTGGGGGTGCGGGATCTAACACATTGGAAATGAAGATAACAAATTAGGCACGGGCAAGCCTTCACTTTTCTCCACACATTTCCCTTACACCTACCATACATGAAACACTCCAAGCACCCACCATTCCCACCCTCCCCCCCCCACCCCCCCTCTCCCCTCTTTTCTATCTCCATCTCCCTCTATTCCTTATTTCCTTAGGTTGCCGGCCTTGTCCATCCTCAGAATTGGCGCACCACTCACCAGTTATGGCTCTATCCTCACTGCAAGACCATTTTTTGTGGTATACGTGATTTTAAAACGTGAAAAGATGAAGGATCTCCATCATTGATCATTCCAATTTTCATTCCACAGAATACAACAGTTTGTGGAGACCACAAGTCAATTGTACAGGTATACACAAATAGAAACTAACTTCTACTGGCATACACAAAGTTGAAACACAAACTGAAAATATGAGTATGGATGATTGCATCTCGTCAAAAATCCTTGAACTCCAAAAATAATTTTAGCTAAGACCTCTATACAAGGCACAAGCCCAATCCGCTTCTAAGCCGAAATTACTAGTCCAGCCATGTTTTGCCTTATTTAAGTTCGTCCCATCTCTTGTCTTCAGAATTTACTAATGCAGGTTTCAGTCCAGTTAGTTTAGGACAGGTGAACCGTGATAGCATCAAAAGATTGGTACTCGATAATCAAGATTGCAGTGATTATTAGTCATATGATGATTTAGAATTTAGAGTAGTGGACTGGTGAAAATTCATGATCTTGAGCTATTTGAGTAAGGAAAACTCGTTAGTCATGACCACAACAGAAACAGAAGTGAGCCAAAAAAAATAGCAGCTGCAATACTAGATGTGCATAATTACCCACAATAATCACTCTTTTCACAGGCCAGCATCAAAGTTGCAGCTTACTCACCTTAGCATTCTGCTGACGACAGATAGGACAAGGCTTGGTCTTCCCATTTTGATTTGCGGCAAGATATTGACCAATCTCCCGACGCACATTTACTTGTGCTTCCCATGCTTGGACCATTTGTTGTGGAAAGAGTTCACACGCTGAAGACCTTCCAACAGCAGAGTTTTTATTGGGTAAGTGATGTTTCAGTGACAAATACCATATTTATTGCAAGTAAATCAGCACAAACCTGAAATGATCATATCCATCAATTGCTTTGTTGCAACGGTAGCAGAAGTACTGGCTACAATTTGAGCACACCATCTTATTGCATCCTTCAATTCTAGAAATGGCAATCTTACAGGATGGGCATTGTTTGGCATCTCGGAGTATTTCCTTTAAACTAAGAATTTCATTAATCAACTCACGCTCCTTTGCCCTTTGTTCAGCCTTAAGATTAGATGAATTTTGGCGATCCTGAAAGCATCAATATCAAAACAAGCACATCAATATTCTTGCATTTTAGTCCGATGTTGCCCGGTTACTCATGAATATATAATAGTACTAATCTACTGTGAAGTCTGTAGGAATGGTAAAATTGTTTCAATACAATTATTATGATAGTACTAATTGTTCTTATGATACATAAGAAACTAAGAGGATCAAAAGTCAAACTCTCATGTGATATTGTTGTGATTCCCCCTTCTTATTGTTTATATCAACAAAATAATTTAAAGACTCTTGAAAACTGATGCATTTTCATTAAATGAACATTTATATTGATGAATGTAAAGCAAGCGCTATTAGGACTATTGAAATACTTATACTCCCTCCAATTCTAAATGATCTTCTTCTTTCCTTTTTGAGTCAGTTCTAAATGATCTTCTACTTTCCTTATTTGTAATGTCTTTTGTGGTCCTAATGGTTTGTGAGCCACCCACTTTCATTTTCCACCACATCTTACTTCTTACAAAAAAATTCCGTGCTATTTCATTGGGAAGATCAAATAGAATAGGAGGGAGTACACATTTATACATTTGATATTAAAGTGAATCCCAAAGAATATAATTTTATTATTTTAATTCCAGAAACATATTCGTTTGTCATATTGAATTTTATTTTATTGCTAACATTATAGAGATGACATGACATGACACTTGGCATACCCTCCCTCAAGATGAACACTACAAATATAGCTGTCATTGTAAAGCATCTTCCACTACATAAGCGGAATGGGCTGAAAGTTTCAATTTCAAGTTATCACATTTGGTGTTCCCCGCATGTACGTTACGTCAACTGGACTAAATCACTATAGTAGCGGGTAGTCAAAACATAGTTTCATATTGAAGAAGGTAACGGATTCCAAAGATATTACCTTCAGTGCCTTAAGCTTCATCTCAGGGGTCATGCATTCTATCCCCACATGACGTCGCTCCATGCAGAGTGTGCAGAAACTGAAGAAGCACTTTGAGCACTGAGCATGTTCATCTTCATCTTCGAGACAAGCTGTTTCACATCTTGGACAATAAGCTACATCAGACATTGCATCAAGAGTTTTCTGCAACATCAATGATTCCCAGCGTTCGAATTCTTCATCCCCCAAAACTAGTTTCAATAAACCAGGCGGAATCATGCCTCCACATTTAGTATCAGGACATTGAAGCTTGTTTACTGTGCCTTCCTTCACATGAACACTAGCGTAAGTCTTCAAGCATTTAGCACAAAAGAAATGATCACACGGCAATCTCAAAAATTCCGTTCCTGATAAGAAAAAAAAAAAAAAAACAGAGATCTAATGAATGAACAATAGGAAGAAGGTAATGAAACACTAACATCCAGAGGAAAGAAACAATAACAACAACATACAACATCTTTACCCCAATACCTTAAAGGCTTCCGCCATAAGGTGGGGTAAGGGAGGGTCGGATGCACGCAAGCCTTACCCCTATTGAAACATAGAGAGGCTGCGCACGGATGACCCAAAATGAAAATTGCTTGGAGAATCGCACCGACTGACTGCTACTTCACAAAATAAGAAGCACGGACAGTTTTATGAGCCATTGTGCTCTATTCCCTTATATCCCAAAGACCAAAGAATAATTAGTCTTTAGCTCCATTAGAAATGGAAAAAAGGAAAGAAAGAATAAGGATAAATATACATATTTTACATTTGTGCTCCTTCAATATTAATTTTAATAAAGACAAAAACAGAAGAGCCTATTGAAGTTGGCTATGACTGTTTTAGCGCATTTCAAAGGTCAATTCTTCCTGAATTTTCATCCACAAACCACGCAGTACATCCAAATGACAGTTGCCATGCTTGTCCTCTGGAGACATTATGAAAGTTTAGAGATTCAACCTGGAAGCTCATGAACATGTCCAATGTTCAAAATCTGTCAGCCTATCTCCAGTTGATACTAACTCTTAACACACACAAAAAAATGCATATATTGAATAAAAGCAGAACCCATATTGCAAACCAAGAAATAGTAATCACTCATTTTTTAATAATTTTGAGCTACATACCGCACCATCTAAGCCAAAGTCTTCTCTAAATGTTCAATTAATCATGCGAAGCGAGGCAATGATGAGTGGGCACGGGATACCCTTCTAGGCATTGTACGTGTAACAGTTCATTTCTCCAGGATGATTGTGACACATTGTAACACAAATTTTGGGGCTAATTCATTTACTCTTCTTGACATGACATGTCTCCCTATAGTCTGAAAGGACTATTGAGCTCGTCACATCACAACAATAACAAAGCCGTATGTTCTAATATAATTCGGAGCCCTATAGTGCAACTGTCAAAAGGAAATGTTCTAGAATTATAAAAAATTAAAAGTGAGAAAAAGGAGAGACAAGAAAACTAAAGTGAACTCACAAAGGTAAACTGGTATTGATCTCACATTACGAATGACAGAGGGTAAAGAGAATCATGCTAGGAATCTCACCATTTAATACATTATCATTATCTTGATGTATATTACACCGTAGGCCATAAGTCCCCCCCCCCCGCGCGCGCGCGCTCTTAAGAAAAGAAAAGAAGACAGGCCATAAGAATAAATCCAATGCTGAAGTATTGTCCGACAACCTCTATATATGTTCATACCAGAACCTAATTTGGAATACTGTAAACCCTTTTACAAGTTCTTCAGTAACTCGTCTTTTGTAAAGAACTGTTTTCACTGGTTTAGAATAAGATTAATTACAGTAGACCGATATATTATCTTATACACGTAGAGAGTGACGACTTTCCAGTACACCGTACATCTAAGCTACTGACAAAACTCAAAGGACACTTTAGTTCTTGTGAAAGATTGGCTCAGCTACTCTTAACAATTAGCCAAACTGAGACCAAACAAAAATCAAAATTGAAGAAGACCATCAAGGAGAAACAGCTTCCCGTTCTAATCAAAGCAGGTAAGGATGAATACATTTGTCCCCCGCCCCCGCCCTCTACCCCATTTGATGGTAGCATCTGTACAGGCATTAGAGCAATGTTGATATTGTGATATTGTAATTTCATAGGGCCAACAAGAAGCATGACATACACCTCAATCACTATAATAGCACATAAGCAAGTCCAGCAGGGTTAAGACATTTAGATGTTCCCAAGAATGGGAAAACAAAGGTCGCCAAGACACACACACACAAAAAAAAAAAAAAAAGAGTCAACATTCTTACTCACAGTACTAACCAAACAAAAAAAAAAAAAAAAAAAAACATGAATTAAAAGATTTAGATTACTGGAGTTGAAGGCACCACATAGATTTGAGAGTTAGCAATACCAGCATACTCGCTAAAACAGATGCAACATCTGTGAAAGCCATTGAGGAAGTTCTCATGTAGTCTCTCTTTATTATAACTCTTCAGTGATGGGATATCAACATCGGGAGAGACACTTCCAGAGAATGCACGCCGATCTGAACCGCGTTCCATATCATATGGGCCAAGCACAAGTTCTTCATCAAATCCAAGGTGCGGCAGAGTAGAACTGTGTAACCATTCTACCCACTGGTAAAGGATTTCTTGGCCTGGTTGCTCATTCCACAATGTGTCTAGCTCAGAACAAAGTTTGGAAATACTAGATTCGTGCAACCACTTAACTGAAATAGTGAACAATGGTGGGCAACGACTTGGGTAAGATCTAGGCAACAAACATGTCAACATAATTGGTGGCAGGTACTGGACACTGAAATTATACGTAAATTCATCAGAGACATCAGCTTCGGAATTGCTATGAGTTGCTGTTTTCAGCTTTGCCAACACAGGATATTGACTGGGAAGTTCAATGTCTAGGTGAAGCTGCGCAGGGATGAAACACCATCAGCTAATGGAGCTTAAATGCATGATAGTAATTTAACATTCAGTAGAGAAAAAAACCTGGAAACATCGCAAACCCTCTCGTTTTTCTAAGGTGTAGACCCTGTCTCCGTATATGGACTCCATAGCAAGCAACTGAACAGAGATACCATTTAAATAAGAAAAAAAGAAATTCTCATAAATAAGTAGGTAAGTCATACAGGCACAATTAACACAGGAATTCAATGTATCACTGAAGGACAAAAACTTCAACACTCTCACGGAGAAACACCAAAAATAGTAGCTTATTATAGAACCAATCTTTAACCCTCCAAACCCTGGCAATCTTACGATCCTCCAATGGTTCTAATTTATCTTCCATCCACATCTCTAAATAGAAAACCTCATATCCAAATTCAAAGTATAGACAACATCAAAGCAAGCTAAGAGCGAGCACTATGTTCCTTGATCGATTAATTCATCACTCAACCAATGACAATTATTTACGATAATTGTTTGAGACATTTCCACGAAAATTTCCTACTGAGTTCAGCTTCCTTCAAGAGTTGGACATCCTCAAGTCCTCAACCATGTAAACCCCAAACACTAAATCTCACATATTCCCGTCTTTTGCCTTGCCAAAACACACCACACACCAGACACTCTCAAAGTAACTAACTTTACTACAGAATTCCCATGACAATCTACCTCAATTATCATCTGCAAAAACGAATTCTCCTTATTTCAATTCCGTTCCAGTCTTTTGCCTCGCCAAAATCACCAGACACTCTCAAAGTAACTAACTTTACTACAGAATTCCCATGACAATCCACCTGACTACCTGAATTATCTGCGAAAACCGGATTCTCCTTATTTCAATTGCGCTCCCTCATTGTTCCATCCATCCATTCACTCATACTATTTTACCAATCACCAAACATAACTTTGAGCATAACACTGAGTTAAAATTACAAAAACACAAACAATAACAGTAAAAATTGCATATCATGTACAAAATTTTAACAATCACTCATACACAATTACACAATTTAATTACTCAAAAAATTTACCTCATCTTCTTGAAGTTGATCATTAATTTTAACCTCTTCCTCAGACAACTCAACCTCTTCAACCCCAACCTTCAATTCTTCCAATCTTCTCAAAACATCATCACCACCATCACCACCACCACCATCATCAACACCACCACCGCCGCCGCCACTACCACCACTACAATCACCCTCCTCAACCACCACCACCTCCTCCTTATCCTCCACCGCCGCCACCACCACCTCCTTATCACTCTCCTCAACCCCACCACTAATTCCCTCACTTTCTCTCTCATCCACCACCTGCCCACCATCTCTTTCCCCATTACTCGACCCACCCACCTCAGTTTTCGACCCGGTATCGGGTTTTTCGACCCGGGCACCGCGATTTTTAGATGCCCATCTCCGATTCCTTCCTCTAGAAGGCTTGTAATTTGAGCTTGGTGATGTTTCTGGTTGTTGTTTTACTGCAGCATCTTGAGTTTGATCTTGATCTTGATCACAATTGGGTAATTTTTCATTGATGGGTGGGTGGCCGTGAAGAGGTTTGACGGTCCAAGTTTCAGTTTCGTGGCGGCGACGAGCGTGATTTTGTTGCCGCCTTGGCTTGTTCTTCCCCCACATTGTGTGTGTTACTGTGTGTTGGAGTATTCTCGAACACGTTTCGCACTGATTTCAAGTTTCAACGGGGTGGAATATTATAGGTATGTGTCCGGCGTCGAGCCGTCGATGTTGAAGTAGGATTTGTTATTTGGAGGAATAGTATTAGCGACCGCTTTCCTATTGCGCGTCTCCAAAGCTAATGTGGAAACGAAAAGTCGATTGGGTAAGTACCGAGTATGTTAATGTTTGTATATGTGCACACGTTAGAAAAAACCAAAAATTAAAGGCTTGTTCGGTATAACTGCCGTTTTTAGTTTTTTTTTTTTTTTTTTTTTTTGTGTGATAAATTTAGTTAAATAAGTTACAAAAATATAACTTTAAATTGTTTGGTTTTATAATAGTCATATAGAAAAATGAAAACTGAAAATTAAAAACCAATTTTTCTGGTTTTCAAAAATGGGACTTTGGGTTTTCAAAAAAACAGAAAACAATACCGAACAGGCCCTAAGTTAGTGAGACCCTCAAAAACTGAAACAGGTTACTCATGTTATTCTAGAAGTGGCTGCCAATATAGTCACTCAAAACTGGCACAATGTTTTTGTCAGATTGCGCTGGTGCCCACACTTTTCAAACTGACACAATTTGGTGCCCCTGAACTTTGCACTTTCGACATATGGTGTCCTTACTTTCCGTTTCCTTTAATTCCGTTAACATTGGGTCGTTAAATGATAACGTGTCAATAATGTTAAAAGGATTAAATTTTCCTTAATCACAATTAATTCAAAAACTATAAAAAAAAAATCAAAAAAAAAAAAAACTAACACATGATTGGTGGGATACACTGAATGAGAGTTAGGAAACTAGGATAGGTGATCCACACTGCCATTTTAGTACCATACTACCTGTAACACCCCGTATTTTTGGGAACCTAAATAATTAAGGTGTTACGTTTTATAATGCAATTGAGAGTTTTATTAAAGGTTTATTGGAATTCGATTGAATTATTATGGGATTTCTGATTATAGAATTACACAAGAGGATTCGTTAGTCATTCGGATTTGGATCGGGTTTGTGGATCACGCAACCCACCTAATTAGCTAAGCCCAAACCCGAGTCTACCCTCATACTAGTTGTTGGCCCGCGCGCGGTCCCCTTACATGTGGCGTCAATGGGCAAATTTCCGTGGATGTTTTTCTTTTTGCAAAGTCATAAACGAAGATGATAGCGTATATACATGTGATTGTCGTGATTCATATGCTCGAATACATAAACATCGCCCATATAGCTAGCAAACTCCTAAACATATCGTAGTATTACCTTTTAACATAATAACAACAATATACGCAACATAAAACATTTAGGGTATTTGGGATTCGAACACAAGATTGTGCAAGTTTGCACATTGCTCTACCATGTCCCCCAACATTAGGACATATTAGACAATGTCTTGTAGACAAAGTATTTGCAAAGTCATACGAAATAAGAACATAGCATATATACCGAATCTTGTAGCTGGCGAGTAAGAAGATGGTAGTTTTTTATCGGAATGCTTAAAAGAATGCTTCGTTTTAACATATATTGTTGGATTTCATTGTTTGATGCTCAACGAAAAGAAAACACAAGGGAACTGCATGTTCAGGTTAGAAGAATAATCTTTGATTCTTTTTTTCGTTAAGGTGATCATGCGGTCAAATACGTAAAAAGTTTAATATGATGGAATACATAACTATTGGCCATATAGCTACAAAACATATTGTAGTGGTGTATTTTGACAATGACAACAACAATATGCGTAGTTACATACATATAAAAATCTTAGGCCAT
>JBBYHQ010349349.1:0-12057 GCA_038382645.1 Spergularia azorica
GGAATTAGTGCATCTGTTAACTATTATACAAATAGTTTTTTGAATAGGGCAATGATGCAAGATTTTTATGTATTTTGTACTTAAATGTTCAATTAGTCCTGGGTTCGAATCTTCATATACTCTTCACCGCAGTATTAGTTGCTCCTTTTTTTTTTTTTTTTTTTTACAGAAAGTAGTTGCTCCTTTCTAACAAAAAAAATGTTCAATTTACAATCTCCACCTTCATGAATAAAAAGAGCAATAATAAAAAAAAAAGACAAAATTGTAGGCTTGTAGAAGTAGCCTAATGACTGAAGTGTTGTGCTTATAACATTGACGTCTCAAGTTCATATCCTACAGCAAACATTATGTTAATTTTCAGTACGGAGCACCGGTACTATTTTTTCTGTCTCATTCCCTATACACCACCAATCACATGTTAGGATCCCATAAGATTTATGAAATGCTAGCATGCGATCGATGGGATACATGGAATGAGATAGGACAATGGCACATGTACGGGTGATCCGCACTAAATAATTTCATTCCCGCACATCTGTCACTCCACTATGGCGTATAGGTGAATGATGACTCGGATATAAATTATTCTATTGTTGTCAAAAAAAAAAAAAAGAATGATGACTCGGATGCCAACGTATCTAACAATCTATTGCGGTGCCTATGTGGATTATGACATGGTGACCGCATGTTTATGTATCACCTCGGTGGCGCTTAAGTAGACCTTGCTGGGAAGGTGTACACGATGATGTGACCTCTATGCGTCGATTATGTGGCAGTATACATGTTTGGACTCAATTTTATATAAATCTATATACTGATTATGAGCTTTGCTGATATGGAATCATACAAAACTGATATGCTGATAGGATGTTGATTGTTGTCGTGTTGGTCTTTCCACCAAACTACCTAAATAGAAGGTTTTGCAATCATAGAGCAGTGCTGAGCAATACAATGCCAGAAACTGTGAATTCAATTAATTTTCATACATTTGCCCACTTTGAGCTTGTACTCATTTACATCAAAAGCAACTTTACCCGACGAGAGTAACTCCCAAACTTTACCTACTCTGTTTGGTGGCTCAACACTCGACTCCCCTGCCAGTAACAACTACAACTACAACTACAACATAACCACGAACAACCAAAGGATTCTCTCTTTGGTTACATGAGACGTGTGTTGATACATCTTTGTAATGTCAAATTCGTTTTAGAGCCCATGAACCTCGACAACAATGGCGCGATAACTCTAACATTACGAAATGCTTACCAGTGATGTCTCAACTCTAAAACTCTAAATCTGGGCCACATACCAGTTCACATAATCAAATGACGCCACCCCAACCATCAATATCAGTAAGAAAAGAAAACACAAAGAACGCTAATAAAATTTTAAGGCATAGAAAGTTGTGACTCGTGCTCAAAATCACTATAAATTCACCCCTGTTATCCAATACAGAACACACTTTACACGAAGTTCAGGTAGCAAACTTGTCATGAATTGAAACAAAGATTATAAGTACAGCCAAGAATGTACCAAATCACACACTAAGGTTAATAGATGTTTGCAAAATCCTAAGTATTGCAAATATGTTGATCGTAAGGGAACAATGTCTTCATATCGATCATCACCCTTGCTCCGAAGTGACTGTAATAGGATAGGTCCTTTCCTTTCGCAGCCCTAGCCAGAAAATCAGCAGCAAGCTTCTCATCACTAGTCACGTTCGACTGAACCTTCACAGAATGGAATTTCCTCATGACCTCCTGGACAGAATAACTCACGGCACGCAGCTCGGGATCTTTGATTGTTGCCAAAGACTTGGTGCAGCAGGCGACAGCAGAGTGTTGTCATTGATGACTACATCAGTGAACCCATACTCAAGACATATCAACAGCAGCGCTAAGATACTACGCATCTCTGCCACAGCGGGATAGGGTCTACCGGTAGGTACCATTCCTGTGTTCCAGAACAGGAGTAACCCAGTCGAGACATCTCGCCCGAACATGCCCATTGCAGCCTTGTGCTTCGTTACTCCTGCCAGCACTTCTTCTTTGTTAGGACAAGCTGCAAGACCCGCATCACAGTGTACAAGTACACGGCGAGTGGGAGGTTTGTCAAAGAACCTCTCCCCAGCAGCAGTCGACCCCAGCTTCTGGCAAACACAAACAGGATATTACAACAGTGAAGAAATGAAGGTTCTGTATCAATCTTAATAAGGCTTATCCAAATAGAATCCATGGGCCAAGGATTAGTTCAAGAGGAGGGAAATCATAAGCTCATTACTCGTACACACACAAAGAAACCACACATACAAGGAAATTGGCGCTAGAAAATTACCTCTGTTGTGGCAGGCTCCCTGACTACACGACTTATAGCACCCCAAAGCGCTTCACGAGTAATCTTGTCCATACCAAATCTGATCCTAGAAACATGCTTAGGAACTTCAGAAGAAAAAGTCTTTGCCATATCCGAAAACAAGTTTTCGCAAAGTTAACATCATACCTGGGGAAACAGGAACTTTCAAACAAAAATCAGAAGCACTTCCTCAGTAGAGAAAGTAGATACTGTAATTTCCTTAGTACCATATCATCAATTCATCATATCATCATATAAAAACAATTACTAAAATAGGTAACTTGGTTATATTTTTACCAAAGATGGAACTATTATAGGTCTGAACATATTTCCACTGAGTCTCTTTTAAACAATACGAACAAATTTCAGCATAAAAAAGTCATCCTCGTCTATGCTGATCATATGAAAATCACATGGAACAACACTCAAGCTATTCGTCAGGCAACTTCTCAAGCAGCAATTCGCTACGAAAGACCCTGGGTCTGTATCTTATTTCTTGGCTATCAGTCAAAGGACATTCATATTCCAGAGAAAATACACTCTTGACATGCTGCAAGAGTTTGGAATTGATTAGGGCAGATCTCTCGAACTTCCTCTAGATGCTAATGTCAAGCTTGAACCCACTAAGGGTGATCTACTACAAGATCCTAAGCCCTACAGAAGAAATTCAGGAGAAGTCATCTATTTGACACTCACCAGGCATGACATGGCATCCTCAGTGCAATAACTTACTCAATTTCTTGCCTCTCCAACCTCTAAAACTGCTCCTAGCCAAGGAGTTCTCCTTGCTAACTCCTCTGATACCACTCTCAATATCAATTGGTGACAGTGAATGAGCATCTTGCCCATATTCTCGATGCTCAACTAACTAGAGTGTACTATTGGGTCAATCCCCTGAGTCGTGTAAACCACAGCAACAGCAAGTAGTAGCGACTCAAAACAAAAAACTACCCTGAGGACTCGAACCCAACCTGAGGAAGTACTAGGGGTGCGGTCTGACCCAGAGCACTGTAATAGAACGGCCTAGCACTGCCGTTAGTCTAGAAGGAAGGTCAAATGAGTCATTTACACCTTATTTGATTGCTTGGGGATTATTCCAAAGTAAAAGGTGTCCTAGGAAGTGAAACCATCAGATTACCATTCTTCAGTTCCTTGTTTAGTGTACATTTTAGGAGGGTGTTCGTTACTTGTATTTTAAGGTTAACTGATCACTACAACAGGGTATTCGTCAGTCGTCACCTATTTTCTACCATGACTGACGGCTATGTGCTTGCAATACAGCATACAGTATCAACATACAGCATCAAAGATGAATTTTTTCTTAGGTTGAAAAGCAGAGAAAACAGAAACTGTAATTTCCTTAGTACCAAATCAACAAGTTGATGAGATCATCCCGAGAAATAATTAATGAAATAGGAAAATTGGTAACAATGTCATCAAAAGATGAAATTTTTCTAGGTCCGAACAAACTTTCAACAATTTTGCCCAAAATCTGAACAAACTTCAGCATACAAAACTAGGTTTGGCCATGCTTAAGATTCGAAACATTAAAAATAGCAAGAACCCTACATATCATATCATCTTCAGGAATAATCGAAAACAAGATTTTGGTATATATAAATTAAAAATACTACAGCTTAATAGCACATCGTCAATTTCCCTTTAAACTGAACAAATCTAGCATACAAGCAATTCGTATTCAATAGTTAATGCAAGTTATTTGGTAAATTGATTAAAAACGAGAAAAAAGGGAAGAAACAAGTTACCTTCCTCGAGAATCCACTGCAAACGGAGATTGATGTGAAAGAGAGGCGGTACGCGAAGTGTCTTTTTGAGGGTTTCTGACGCTTTATATGGGTTTCAGAGATCACTGGAATAACACTATTGATCGCTACCTTACATTTCCGTGAGTAATCGTGACCACTGATTAATTAGTAATTTAATAACAGTCAATAATATGTCATTTTTGTTAAATTTCATTTGGACCCAAAATTCTTTTACTTTAATCAAGCAAGTTGCGCAACACTTATGTGAGACCGTTAATTAGACCACATCGGCAACTATTTCTCAGCGAGTTAGCCGTAACATCAAAACCTGCTTATACCACAATCACAACCAAAGCCAAGAATCACTACACAAAATCTAGGATCGACAAGCGCAACAAGTCACCTCAACAAAACCCGAGTATCGCCACCGCTAACATTACTTATCACTCGTGCACATCTTTTGCAACCCGTTACATTCCACCACAAAAGTTAAACCCGCCATTCCTTACCGTCCACCCTTCCTTCTCCTCCAAGTCATAGATGAGGCCCATGGAGGTAGTGGTCTTGTTGTCAAGTTCCTTGGGCGGTCAATACGGTGATCTTGGTATCGGTGGTGGGATCCTCAATTAAATTAAGGAGGGCAAACCAAACATTGTACATGTTTTTCAGTGTGTCAAATAATCATCATTGTCAACCAAAGGCCGCGCATAAGCATTAACATTTAACAATGAATTTCTTCTAAGAAATGTTAAGGAGTTTGGCCTAATTCTAGATCCAGGTTCAATCGCATTCAAAAACATGGAATTGGGGAAATCAATATTGGAGAACAAAAACCAGAACCACCTATTCCATCCCGAAGTGATCCGAAATTTGGTGGCCTTGACTATTTGCAGTAGTAATTTAGCACAACATGAAGGAATAAACAAAGAAAGGAAAATTCATAACATGCTTCTCTTACAATTGTGGTTCATTGCCGAATTGCAGGTCTCTTCCTCTCCTTAGTTCTTTGTAGGTCCAGGAAGAAAATAATAAGAACACCAGATCACGAGCTTCACCCCTAGTTATCGATGCAATTACATCACATTATAGTCAGTGAAAGAACATATACGAGTCTTACATATATAGGAAAAACAGGTACCAGCTTATGAATACTTCTTAAGGATAGCAGGATCCCATACTAGCAAATAACAAACTTCAAAGGAGATGAACAAAAACATAAGCTTGACTCACCAATAATTCCCAGTTGCTGGCAGATTTCCAGAAAAGTAGCACTATAAGACCCTTTCGTTGAATAAAATCATCCCAACGGTAAAAAGTTCCCTTCCAGGCAGTAGAGTCAATCACAGTCCAAGTCGTCCAACCATATACAATCTGACATTCTGACTGCTTAAGCGAATAAGACACAGCCCACATTACCCAGACATCGATAAGAGCAACAACAAACTTCATAAACAGTTCAAATAGGGGCTTTGTTCCATGACATTGCTTCACTTCCTTCATACCCATACCATCTTCGGAATTCCACGAGCATAGAGTCCCCTGTCACAAATATCACAAACGAGACTACTGCATCAACGACTGATGTTTTCAACCATAGCTACGCTGTAGAAAGAATTAGCTTCATACACCAAATAGCTGAAAATGAATCTAGTAGTCAAACCTTCATAACATATGATGGCACCAAAGAAGCGGAATTAATGCAGTTGTTCTTAATGAACAAAATAAGAGCATAAAATATCATTGCATGCTGAAAACTTTTTAAGGAACTCTACCAAGTCCAAAGCATCTTAAGAGCAATTTATCTTCATCAAACCCATATTGAAGCAATATTAAGCTCCTAACAGCATGCGTATCCTACACATATACAAATTATCGTTCTTGGATTGGCTTGCATACCTCATCCTCATAACCTCAGACAATATCAACATAATGTTAAGCTAATTCCCTTTTTGAAAAGTTTGAATTTACATAGCCTCCCAAAGTACATTTTCAATACTCCCAATCGTAAGTAACTTTCCTTACATCCATGTTCTTAAAGTAGTTTCACCCACTGTTCCGATAAATGCACAAGGAAATCCAGCCACCTTGATAAAGAGATGAAGCATTTGTCACATCACCATTGTTGTGTTGGGTCAGAATAGAACCCTGAACCGCCACTATCTACCGCCTTATTCAAAAGCACTACGAACAACAATAACAATATAGACCTCACCAAAAACCCACAACAGCATACTATTTGTACTACAATGCGAATAACAATCCAGAAAAAGACTGAAATACAGAGAGAGTTGGAATACACTAAGAAATAATCTTCAAATAGAGGATAACGTCTCAGATGGTTCTGTGGCAGCAGACCCCACTCTAAACTCATTCAAGCACATTATAGGAACTAGAAACGAATCACAATTCAGAGCATCCACCGCATGTTAGATAAGACAATGGAAGCACAAACTGTCCTCAATGATAAGAATCGTACATGGATTATGAATTGTTCTTGAAAGTGCATGTCCCGGAGTAAATATTTATCATTCATCCACAAGCACAATTAGTCCTAAAGTCAAAATGTTAACAATTGAAATGTACAGGTTGTCATTTCTTTTTCCGAGTTTGTGCCTATATGGAAATACTGAGACTGCACTTTGAAATTTTCATATGAAGTAAGAGTGAGCTTGACTTTGAAGTTCATCCTTTCTCTATTAATAACGTGGTGGACATTCAGGACCAGGACAATTACTTCTTGTGAAATACACAATTACTTCTTGTGTTTACTATAGAAATGGCTCATCAAGAACTGGTTTACCACAGTATTGGGTCTCTTTAAATTTCCATCACCCGTTTACAAGTTTCATTCTGAAATTGGTTAGTTGATAAAATGAACTATTTACTGTAATCAAGAAAAGGAGAGCTGCGAGGAACAGATGTAGATAGTTATTGTCCTCCTATTAATTCATGTAGCGTGGAAATATCACCCACTCATGTTGGGGTTCGCTAACAGAAAATCTATTCAAGTGTGTCACTACATCCACAATTCTATACAACCAATTCACCCACCATTTTACATGCATGTGTAACACTTTTTTTTTGGGGGGTCCGCCAAAGGACATCAGCTGACATACAGTCTATTCAATTGTGTCCACCCACCATTCTATCATTTTTACCAAAAAAAAGGGTGTGCTAATTTAGAAAGCAGAAAAACAAACACAATACTTTTTTGTGAAAGCAATCAAGACCGTAAGTTTGGTAAGGTGTGTAATCGGTAATGCCTTGTAAGCCCAAAAATGATAGATCATCAACAAAAACTAGTTGCGGCACATAATTTTCATGTTATTATTAATCCAAATAAAAAAACATATTATCATAAGATATGTTGGGAGAGAATAAATATCGCTTCCGTTCCAATTGAGAAAATCACCACCACAGTCCACAAATCCACTGAGATAATAGCACATATATTCAGTTAACTTGTTGCAAGATAGTCCCGTGGAAATCTATTAACTGACATTCTCCTTCAAAACTAAACACTGAATTTTTGCTAGCTTTTTCTTGGACGGGTGGGAGAGCATGAGAAAATAACTAAAGACACCAAGGGAAATAATAGGCTAGCTTTAAGGAGATAGTTCGCTCCCAAAAGTTGTTTAGGCAGACAGCTGTAACGCTTACAAAGATAAGCTCCGACAACTTATCTAAGAAGACTATAGGGTAAGCCTAATTAAGCTGACCTTATTTTGCATTTCATCAATGAGGATAGTGGCTGTGCGGTTATTGTAAACTAGTGTAGCTACTAGTACTTTAGAAGTAAGTTGGCAGTTATCAAGCTTTTAGAGGTGACGAATCAAGTTATTAGCTTTAATGTTAAATCTTTCATCTTGCAGATAGATTAAGTTTGTGTCCCAATTCTTGCCTAAAGGACAAAAGACCGGAACCTAAGAGGTTTAATAGAAACTCTCTCAAAATAACTTATGCAAATGAGAGCCAAACTAGGACCTCTATGTAAACATAGTTGCCAAACGTCCCATACCATCATTCTATGGTAGAATTTGTACCATATGGACTTCTTGAAATGTAAAGGGTCACACTGAGGCTTTCTCACATAGACTTCTCAAGTGTAAAGGGCTTACAATTGAACATAAACCACAAATCTCATTTCACACAAGAATACAGCTTAGCTCGATAAGTCTGTTGTTGTGCAAACACCACCATATAAACGTTCTTTTGTAAGAATTACAAATAAAATGGGAGAGGAAAACATAACATTTGCTTAAAGTTGATGAGGGATTTTCTAATCTTAGACTAACCTCAGCCACTCAGCCCCACTAAGTTTCTAATTTATCCATTAAGACAATTTGACACTCCTTAAAACCATTATGTGGGATCCATCATTTCACTCACTTTTTACATACCAAGTCTTAAATTGAGTCTTGAAAAACAAAGACATCCCCAATGTTAGCTACATTATTGTAGCCAAGATTCCTTTAGGTAGTGTTTGGGAACATGGAATTGAATTTGATTCATGAAATTGAATTCTAGAAATTGAATTCTTGTAATTCAATTCCAACTCCAATTCCAAGATTATGTTTGGGTACCCCATGGAATTGGATTCATATACAACAACCTCTCCCTCCCGTTCTCCCTAAACACCAGCTGTGACCGCCGCCGTCATCGTTGGTCCCAGTGCCGCCACCGACCATATGGCGCCGATTTCCCTACCCAATTTTCTACATCATGGGTCTTATGGTGGAAGCTTTACCAAAGGGTTACAAATTTTGGAGTTAATGGCGGTTTAGGTGGAGGAAGGGGGAGAACGGTGGTGGCGGTTCGGTTTGGGCGGTAGGTCAAGGGTGGTGGCGGTTCGGTTTGGTCGGTAGGTCAAGGGTGGTGGAGACAGCGGCTTGTGGGCGACACTTGACACATGAAGGTGGTAGGGAGGGGGCTGAGGGAAAAAGAAGCAAACATGGGGATGGCTGACGGGATGAGCGGAGGTGGTGGAGACGGCGGCTTGCGGAGGCGGTCGTCAGGGAAGGCGGCGGCGATCAGGGAACGTGGTGGCGGTCAACGGTGGTTGTAGGCAGAGGTGGGTAAAAGAAGGAGAGAGAAAATAAATTGGTGGGGTGAAGGATGAGAGAGGAGAGAGAGGAAAAAAAAGTGGGGTGGAATTTGAAATGACATCTATTTTGAGGGGATTTGAAATAATGCATTTTATTTATGCTTGGAATTGTGTGGGAGTTGAACCAATTCCAATTCCAAATCCACAAGTTCCCAAACACTTTGAATCATTTGAATTCTGGAATTCAATTCCAATTCCAGGTTCCCAAACATAGCGTAAAGAGAATTGAGTTTTACACCCGAAGCATTTATCTTTACACACATCTCCATCTGAGTGTAGAAATCGACACCTCCTAGTTTGGACACATGAATAGGTAAAAGTGTAAAACAAGAGTGAAGAGTAAAATCTGGAATCGTGAAAAGGTTGGGGTACATGCTAGAAAAGATTGAACCACAATGGTAAATAGTAAAAACTAATCAAGATGCGAAAATCCGCCAAGGACATATGTAGTAGAGAGTTATTCTCCTGCAAATAATTTATGTACCCTGGAAATCTCACCCACTCTTTTAAAGTTAAAAAGTTTAAAGTAAAAGGTAGTAGTAAAGTCATGCTTAATGCGCAAATGCATATGGGAGACTTGGTATGGGGTCCGCCAAAGGACATGAATTGACAGAATTTTAGACTTTAAGATGGGGTGAAAAACAAACCCTACATCTTTGTGCAAACAATCAAAAACTTAGTTTTACTAGGGTGCATTATCGATAATGACTCGTGAAACCAAGAACAAAAGATCATCGACCACCACCACCAACAACAACAACAACATCATCATTACCCCAACAAGGCTTCCGCCATAAGGCGGGGTGGGAGGGTTCAGATGTACGCAAGTCATACCCCTATTGAAACATATAGAGGCTGCGCAAGGATGACCCAAATTAAAAGTTCCTTCAAGAATCGCAGCCAATATAAGAAGCAGACAAAGTTTTATGAGCCAGAAGCAAAAGAAAGATTAGACTATGGCACCATTGACCAAAACCAATGAAGCACAATATTCATGATATTATTAATCATAAAAAAAAAAAAAAAAAAAAAAAAAAAAACAGAAGTTAAATCAATACTAATATATGATAAATATCGGGGGGGAGAGCATAAAATCACCTTGGTTCCAATTCGATGGACGGATAGTGGTCACTGCGGTGGGCAAATCCTGGTCGGAAGTGGTTCAAGCTCAAGCTCAGATCTTATGTCTAATTTATCGGCTAAGCAAGCATCCAAGACCACACCAACCACCGAGATACGACATTTTCTAGTTTATAACCATTTTCCGGACAACAAGGCGACCAACAAAACAAACCTTGCATATTTTTGGGGCAATGGCGAACAAGAAAATCAGACCAACCTCCCTCTGTAGCCGCCGAACACCTTGCACAAACCGGTATATTATCATCAATAAATAAATTTAAAAAAAAAAAAAAAAAAAAGACAAGGAAGATGGAGATTCATTCGATGAAGGAGATGAGAACGGAGATAGGACAGTAATATTTATTTTGGTGAAGAAGAAAGAAAGAAGATGGCGGAAGTGTGATTAATAAGGTTTCGCTGTCACAGATGGCTGCCTCTTGGTGTTTCCCTAACCAATCACCGTGATTGGTACAAAAGTGTCAATCACGGATTGGTGACTAAATCCTAACCACACATTTGCATATCCACAATCCAAAGGCCCAAAATATTTCCCTCACTCACACCCTTACTCAGTCTTCTCTCTCTCCTCCCCAACTTAGCCACCACGCACTACCACCACGTTCACCCACACAACCGGAAAGTGGGACCCTAACCCACTTTTTGCGATCACCTTAAGAATACCACACTCCAAAGGGGTTGACCACATCCATTCAAACACTCTCTCTTCTGTCTTTTTATGTTTTCCGGCGAAGTCGGCGGTGGAACGCCAGCGGGAAGGTGGTCGCCGGACGTGGGGGCTGGGTTGGGTGGGATTTTGGTGGTGGCTCGCGTGGTTGCGGGCTGTTGCACGGGAGGGCAGATCTGGGCTTTTTGGATTTGCTGGAAAATGGACTGTTTTGCCCCTGTGATTGGGTCCGTACACCCAGTCACAGTGATTGGTTTATGAGCACTCGTGTTCCATAGGGACTGACTTACCTTGTCAGTTTACACTTTTTAACTATTTTGGGCAATTTTTATTGTGATATATATTTTGCATCCAAGTTTAACGCATGTACCTGCTATTGTCGAAACGGTAGCTGAGCTAGTTTGTAGTTATCGATTGCGCGCGTTCGAACCACACTAACTTCATTCCTATGTCAATTTGACTTTTTATTTTATTCTACGAAAACAAACGAAATCGATAATCCACCCACCATTCTACTATATATCATTACTTTAATGTTTACGGAGTATATATTTTGTGGGAAAACAAACGAAATCAATGATGCGCCCACGAACGATAAATCATAAACCAAAACCAGTTGGAGCATAAAAGTCGTGTTGTTATTAATCCAAATCTAAAGTATGTAAATGTATGACTAGTTTTTGTGCCCGTGAAAATCACGGGCCTTTTCATAATTCATTTCTTTGACTTACACTTAGAACATGTTACTATACTTTTTGATGATTGTCATCTATAGGACAGATTTGCGGTACTCGTGTTGCTCTAATCATTAAACATAATATATGGTAAAAAAATGGTAATAATGTCCACTGAAATTACACAAATCAACAAAGTAGGACAAAGAGCAACACTTAACGGAAAAGCAACCTTCACCCAAACGATTGATTTTAGTTAGGTTGTAACTTTAATAAACAGCTTATGAGTTGTATTAACCACCGTAATTGCTATGGGGTGATATATACATATACAAATCACGAAACCATAATTAT
>JBBYHQ010349369.1:0-12056 GCA_038382645.1 Spergularia azorica
AGGTGGCTAACGAAAGTGGAAAACCATGGATTTGGTGGGACTATGTTTCTGATTTTGCAATCCGTTGTCCTATGAAACAGAAGAAATATACAAAGGATTGCGCCGATCAAGTTATTAAATCTCTAGGTACTTTTGGGTTACTCCCATTTCATATAGAGTTTGCCTAAAAACGTGATAGAATATACCGTAGACTGCTTGCTGGAATACGATGTTTTCTACAATAGGATTAAGTTTATTCTACGGTCCAACCTCTCACAAAATGAGTAAAATTTCTTTCTTGATGCTTTGAAGGTGTTGATCTCAAAAAATTGGATGAATGCATTGGAGACCCTAAGGCAGATGCTGATAATCCAATCCTTAAGGCTGAACAGGAAGCACAGGTACAGGGATTCATCGTGTTTAACTCGTGAGTATCTTTTGTTGTCCTGGATTCTGTATATTGTGTGTACTGATATTAGATTTGTTGCAGATTGGTCATGGTCCTCGTGGAGATGTGACAATATTGCCAACTCTCGTTGTGAATAACAGACAATATAGAGGTCTGAACACTACTCCATATTGGATATTATTGATGGCTGAGATCATTCAATTTGTTTCACTAAGTTCACTGATATGATTTCAGGTAAATTGGTGAAGAATGCAGTACTCAAGGCTATTTGTGCTGGGTTTGAAGAGACAACTGAACCGTCTTTATGTTTAACCCCAGGTCAGCACCCAGTTATGTTAAGCTCATTTCTAATATTTTGTTGGACGAGGATGAATATGCTGATAAGTTTGCTTTTTCTCCCTCTGCATTATGATGTTTATGGCTCCTGTTTGACAGACATGGAAACAAATGAGTGCCTAGAAAATAATGGAGGATGCTGGGAGGATAAGGCTTCGAATCTGACAGCATGCAGGGTAAGTGCAAAGTCTATAACATGGTCTATTTCTCAATGATATTGAATTTATCTGATGCATTTGAAATTATTAGGATACTTTTCGGGGCAGAGTTTGTGAATGTCCTACAGTGCAAGGAGTCAAGTTTGTTGGTGATGGTTACGTTCATTGCAAAGGTAATTACTCTGCAAGTGACATTAGATTAGGTTTCACTGTCTGGCGGATTTTTTTGTTAAATGTACCTATAATGGTGTTCTGTTATTACCTCACGTCTATAAGTTTTATCTCTTCATGGAACTGTCATTAGTCATTACTCCTAATGGGTGCTGGAAAGATTTCTCTGTCATAAGTTTGACATGGCAAACTTAATTTTGAGTTGTAAAGCTACCCAACTTCAATAGATGAGTCTCTGTCATAAGTTAATTCTTATTCTTGCTTGGTTTTAATAATGACTTATTATATGTCGGTGGTGTGTCAACTTGGAATCTAATTAGTGATAGTATGTCTTGTGGTAAGAACTGTATTTATGCATTGACGTCCGTCATTTCATAGCTGTTAACCACGTTTTGCTGGATAAAAGGTTTAGTCTTTAGGTGGTGTGGTGCTTTTTGAGAAAAATAATGTGGCCTGTGCAAGGAGATATTGAAATGTTTGATGAACTTATATTTTCTTCTTTTTTGAACTTGGATCTTTTGCCAGCATCGGGTCACCTACGCTGTCAGATTAACAATGGAGGCTGTTGGACGGATACTCGTGGTGGCAGGACATATTCTGCTTGCATGGTACGCTGTCAGATCTGTTCACACAAGAGTAAAGAATTCAGTGTTTTTGTGACAAGACCTAATTTGTTATAATACACTAATGCATATTGATGTATGTTTAGGACGAACACACAAACGGCTGTAAATGTCCACCTGGATTCAGGGGTGATGGCATTCACTGTGAAGGTATTTGATATCTTACTACTTACTGTTCCTTACTGTACACATTTAAAAATTATTAAAACTTCTGTGTCACTGGTATCCCTGTAAACATTAGTGCCTGGGAAGCCTTCTGCCTAGCACCATTGCACAAGGGGGGAGGGGGGGGGTTGTCATTCAATGTATGCAGCCACTGCCTATGATAGCAAAGCGACTCTTATAGGCCGTTTTGTACAACCCTGGCTGGAAGACTGACTGATCTATTACTTCAGAAATAAGAAGTTTTAAAGAGATTTTGTTAAATCAAACGCAGTTCAAAGCTACGACATGATGATTGTAGGCTATGGTGCTTTAGACAATACTTGACCAGGGGTCTCGGTTCATTAATTTGGTTGCGAATTGGTTTGTTGGGGATGCATGATAAGAATAAGTAAAAATGGTCATTGTTACATCCATCCAAACATTAAAACTGAAGTCAGAAATATGTGGAGTCATCATTAGCGGCACTGCTACTGAATACTATAGATTCGCTGTGTTTGATGTCTTCAGCTGTTTTCCTAGGGAATGCTTTGGGGTGTTTGAGATGGCAGAGGATTATGAGAGACTAATATCAAATTCTCTGTCAGTAGGCATGATGGTTACTTATTTAAGTTAAGAATACTTTTGAGTGTTCCTCAATTATGGGTTCTGCTGGTGACATCCTGTTTTATTATAAATATCAAATTGGAATTCATTTCTCAAGTAATTTCTGATAATCAAAAGTATGTGGACACATTTGTGCTCTTCTTAAATCGAGTATTATGTTCTGTAAATAACTGATTATCTCTGGACATTGTGTAGATGTTGATGAATGCAAGGAAAGGTTAGCTTGCCAATGCCCACAATGCAGTTGTAAAAACACTTGGGGCAGTTATGAGTGCAGTTGCGGCAGTGGTTTGCTGTACATGCATGAACATGACATATGCATAAGTGAGTTGATTTTGAACCCTCCTTCAGCTGTTGTATTTTCTTGTCTCCGTCAAGTTTAGTTTTATGGTCACCATTGTTGACGATTGAAGTAACTAAACATGATTTTATGCCTATTGTTTATATTGTGCCCTCACTTAATAACCCCATGCCATTCTTAAAGTAGGATTAATGTACTATTAAAGGGGGTGGTGAAAAAACTTAAATATAATATTAAGTAGATTATGAAAATGTAGAAATACCTACTTAGCCTGGGCCTCCAAAGGAGTCTAGCAGTTAATGACTTACGAATTTCTAGCTAATAAGTATCTGCGTGCTTATAAAACCACAGCAGCAAACTTTGTACTTTGAATTTGTTTCAGAAAGCATACCAGTATATATAATGCTTTAGTTCTGTATGTGAGTAATTGTTGATGTCATCTTAAAGTTGATAGTGAATTTTGTCCACAGTCCACTCTTTGCCTTAGGGAGCTGTTAACTGTATATCCTGCATTTGTATCGTCTAGAATTAAGTTAATGCTCGCTCATTCGACCTGATGCTCCCACATCTTTTATGACCCTACGTTACACAGGTAAAGATGGTAGCCAAGTGGTTGGATGGGGCATTACTTGGGTGATTATTCTGGCATTTGCAGCGGCAGGTATCGGTGGATATGCATTTTACAAGTACAGGATTCGAAGGTACATGGACTCAGAGATACGTGCAATCATGGCTCAATACATGCCACTGGATAATCAAGTGGAGATCTCTAGTCACACGCCTCAACAAGATATATAAGAAATTATACTTCCATGTCAAAGATGGCAGCAAAGATGTGAGATAGCATAGGACAATTACATGCCCAAATTTCCGCAGCCATTTCAGCTCCAGACACTGAGTGTTCCATCCCTGTTAGAATTTTAGATCGGGGCAAAAGCAGGTTTGTCACAAGTCCAGCATATATGTCGTACCTGAGGCTCGATAGATTTCAGATGCTCATGAGCAATGTAAATCTAGTAATTTTTGTTGAGGATTTCGGTAATTAATAATGCTGCTTGTAAATAAATCATCGAATGCAGAGGCGGTGTCCTACAATAATGCGTTCTATATACAAATAGGACCGCCTGATACAATATGGTCTACCATCCGTCCTCAATCTCTTCAAGAGCATTTAGGTGATGAATGATGATAATAAAGATGACAATGCCAGAAATAAGAAAAAGGCACAACTAAATCCTGACGTAAAATGGCAAGATTATATCGAAAAAATTGATACCACGTAATAGAACATTCAAGCCAATCGAGGATTTTTCATCACCAAGTATTGCGCATGGCAGAGGAATTTTGAGTAACACATACAACATAGCTACTTCTATATAAAGGTGACTGCAATTGCATGCCACAGGCTCCGGATGTGTCTAAACATGGAGCACTCTGCTTATTAGTACAACTACAAATCCTACAATCTGAAAAGGTTACACGGGACCTATACTGAAAAAACGGGCAGCGATTAAGTATAACAGATAGTAGTTGAGAAGGAGACTTGCTTCAATTGGTCCAGGCTTCAGGAGATCTTCCACACTCAGGCTGATACTAGAACACATTCAGAACTCTCGTCGTATTTCAAGTATACAGAGTGGTTATGCAGGAGGCTAACGTGAGACACATTTCACCCATACTTCACCTACTTCCCTCCCCATCAACACTAGGTCGGCTTGGAGGACTGTTGTACATGATCCGGTAGGCGAAGAAAGTTGCAACCGCACCACTGCACATAAAAATAAAATTCAGAAACAGCAAACAAAGTTATCACTTACAGGATTCAAGTATCAAACTAGAATACTGCTACAGGGAAAAAGTGACAATATTCGATAGTAAAATGGGAGGGGAAGGGAGGGGAGAGAAAGGGGGGTGAGATTCTTGCAATAGAGAAAAGAGCAGGGACTAGGGGGTGGCTGAGCGAAAGGGAGAGAGAAGAGAATTGGAAGAACTTCCCCTCCCTAGAAGGAGAGCACACTCTCTCTTGAGATTACCTCGAAGGGGAACAATTCAAAGTTGGACGCTAAAATGTCCATTTCACTTTAGCTAGCTCGAACTGAGATATACACTGACCTGATGGTCACTCAAAATGCTACTCAGACTCAACACAACCAGTAGACATTTCCCCCCTCCCTCTCTCTTTTAATAAATACCCCTTCCATGTCCCCCTCCTTGCTTTCTCACATTTCTCTACATCCAACAATCTCGTAGTATAGGAAAGGTCAGACTGGCATCGGCTTTTACCTACTCCGTGTCTCGGTTCAATAGTGCATAACTCATACCAGCAGATAAGGATACAAAAGTTTCTCTCACATGGTGCAAACCCTCAGAAGTTTTGCCCATTCACATTTTTACCATGTTATTGAAGCATCTTTTTCTTTTCTTTTTTTTCCTCATGGAAATGCTCTTTCAATGTTGTTTCTTTTAGCATTGTAGAAGGTTGGGGTGGGAGGAACAAAAATCCAAGTGAGCCTAAACAAAAACAAACCTGATGATCGCTTTAAGTAGCCCAACAAGGGTTGGTCCCTGCAACAGAAACAAACAGGAAGTTCAGAAAAGTTAGGATCTACAGACACAGGACTAGATATATGTGAGTACTATACGAATTCTATGACAAATAAAGAAGCAACCCTCACCTGAAATACCAGACATAAGTCCCTTACGAATAAAATGGCAGTTATTGCTGCATAGCCAGAAAAAATTTCAAATTTTAAGAAAGTTCATCAAATGTCAAAGGGAAAAGGCAAAAGTTAGGAGGAACTAACATCCTAACCAGAAAGGACAAGTCAAGCAGAAAGCAGAAAACAAAGAAATTATCTCATATATAGCTCACAGGTTCAAGTTCTACCAGACAAAAGTTAGACACCCCCATACAAACCTATGAAGAGATAGTTTTCTCTATTATATAGACTATCTGCTTGTAACAAAATTGACCACAGTGACCATCATTGGCTTTTCCAGTTTAATACTTAGCACAGTCCATGGATCAATAGATGCCAAATAGATCCTCACTCCTCTAGACAGGTTATCTCTCAGCTAGGTTCAGGAACAACTGATAGAAGTAAGGACAGGTTTCGATTTACTACAACATTTCCAGCAAATCCATGATTGGCAAAATAGTCCAATTTGCTCATCCATGGTTGACAGGATAATGGCCAATAGAGAAATACAACATGATAATTAACAATTAAGTAGCAGTTTCCTAGATACAGAAGTATCTGGCAGACCAAGAAAAGATAAAATTCGACTAGAAGACTTTTAAGAAACATACCAAACACCGGTCTTCAAAATACAGACACTGCTAAATTCAACTACTTTCATCTTCTTTACTTGATTCAGTTGTAACTATAAATAATTGGCCCCCAACTTGATTGTTATTTTTGCTCAAGAACATACTTAAATATCAGAATCTCATAACCAAAATTTTATACTAAGCTCACAAACACCCTTCCCCTACTTTCTCCAAAAAAAGAAAAAATAGAGCCCCAAATGGCAGGAAAAATGATAGAACTTTTGTACAACGTGGAGACACCAGCTCAACAATTTCCTACTCACCCATCCGTTCAAGAACATCAACCTTAAGCCCCACCATTATCCATATCTCCTATCACCACTGTACACACAGCCAACTCACTCCAAGCAGCCAATTTGCTGTCCACTCACCACCTTGTCGTCTCTCCAAGTCAACATCATCCTTTGCCAGTAACTGCCCTTTGCACCCTCCAGTTAAGTATGTGTGCCATATAGAAGTTACTGGTATACTGGTATACAGAGTAAAACTGATTGAGTTACTTTAACGCCACCACAACAACAACGACGAAGACTTATTCCCAAAATGATTTGGGGTTGGTTAACATGAATCCCTTTCTTTTGTTCTGCAAATGATTTTCTGATGATTTTCCTATTTTCTTATTTGCTCAAACCTTTTCTTCTTAACATTCGTAAAAATGTTCATACATTTTTCACTAGTTTTTATATCCATTTACTTAAAAGCCACTAAAAAAAAAAAATATTTCTACCCGATTTTTTGCTCCCCTCGGCTGGGAAAAGAATATATACACTTATCACCATTGCTAAGAAAGCAGAGGATCAAGGTTGGCCTAGTGGTTAGGTAATCAGCCTGCCTGGGGGTTGTCACGGGTTCGAATCCTCATGTCCCAACCCCCGTAGCAAATGCTGCTCCAATGTACCAAAAAAAAAAACCTTTTGCTAAGAAAGCAACCAGTAGTTGAATTATACTGCCAAGGGCATCAACCAAATGGAAGTATCCCGGATATATTTGAAGCACTCATAGCAATTTTTGCCCCGTTCAGGTACTTAATCATCTCAGTATTAAGTAATTTGTACCCTTAAAAAACATCCACCAAATACTAACCTGCCTGTCCTTTCAAGGTCATCTCAGTGGATGCCCCTCTTTTCCATGATCGTAGACTTGATACACTCAAAGCCAAAAGGATACCACCCAGGATAACACCAAACCTAATAGCAGAAATGCTTCCAGTTACCATAAAGTTTAGGAAGCCACCAGCAGAAAGAATTGTCCCTGCAAAGAAACAAACGAAGATGGAAGACCAATCAAAGGACTAGAAAATACACAGAACCAAGCAACTTAACTATTGACAAGATGAAAGTAATGCAAAAGGAGTTTAACAACTAAAAAGACAAGGCTAATAGTACTCCGTATAATGATGACTATGTCTACGCAACATCCAAGAAACTGAAAGACAACAAAAACGTACACATTTTCTATATTTAAGAGAATGGATTGAATGTAAATGCATACCATAGGGTATTCCAACATAAAAGTCACGGACTTTAGACACGTCATCAAGATCTTCAGCAGAAGCAAATGTCTCCACCACATCCTTCACAGGTTCAGGAGAGTTCTCTGCTGCCACTGTGAGATATTGCCTACTATCTTCACCCAGTTCTTGTGCCATAACTAACAAATCTTGTCTTGCCTGATCAGCCTGAATCTTCAATGTCTCTGATGTTTCCTTCAGTACCACAGCTGCCTTCTCAGAGTATACTTCGTATGCTTCTTGTGATACACTTTTTAACCTTAAGGCCTGCTCTTTGAAAGATGCTAGAGCCTGCTGCCAAGCTTCCTGAGATGCTTCATCAGCTTGCTCATCATCCTGGTTTGTCTCAATCTCTCCTTCTGAGGGCTTCTGACTCATGAGCAAACCATACAAAGTCAAATACGGGTCAACTCATGTCACACACAATTAAGTTAACAACAGGGAACAGGCACAGAAACATGTGCACAAGTGTCAACCCACCAGGCAGTGACCATTTCCCATTGATCAAAGGAACACGATACCTTAGCTTCGGCAATTCAACCACATTCCATACCATTTTATAACCCCCTAACCGGGAAAATATAGAAATGATAAATAACAGCCTGGCACCCAACGGCTCATGGAACATGCTAAAATGATGCAGCAAAACTAAGAAAGGATCTAAAGAACGGAAAATTCACGGGAAAGAATAATCAAGGGGAACACCTTATCATGGGAATAAAGTAGAAAAGAAGCATGAAGCACAATCAGGAATTGAGTTACTTTACCAAAGAATAAAGAACAACAAACAGAGAAGAAATGAATAGGGACCTCAAGATATTAAACAAAATCAATGAATGAACACACATATCCTTCACATCTTTCAAACAAAGGATCAAACTTCCCGCTGGAATCGTGACAGTTGAAATACGCATCATTAAGTGATTCTAAACTCTATTGCAGTCGCCCTCTTAATGCAGGCATCTAAATCTCTCTACATTAGACATTCAGAATTCCCCACACAAAATTAAGCCATAATAACTGAAATGATCCATCCTACATTCCTACCCAACATAACTGCACCAATTTATCAACTAACTTCGATTTTCACAAGGAATCGTCAGACACTACACTAAACTTGAACTTCAACATAACATAAATGATCGAACACGCCATCAAAGTATTAGTCTCATTCCTCAAAATGCCCCAATTCCAACCAATCGAAACTTAAATTGATCCTAATCACGCCCGAAATGGTAAAGTCCCCTAAGAAATCGCTATGGGTCAGTCGCGAAATATGATCCATCCTACATTACTATCCACCAAAACATCCAACATACCAACATCGAATTATCCCCTTAAACTTCCCCGTCTAGTCGTCTACACTCAATTCTCCACTCCAACTCTCCTAAACACTCTCAATTGTCAAACAAAGGCAGCAAAGTACTCAACTTTAGCTTCAAACTTACGACACCGTCTCTCATGCAATACCAGCTAATTCTCCCCCATTCCCCCCCCCTCCCCAATCTCATCAACTAGAATATCAGCCACATATAGTGTATTTAACACGCTTCCTTGATCATAAAGCTCACATTTTTACATTTCCAATCACAATTCAGCCCCAAATATAAGCAAATAATTGCAAAAACAATACGAAATGAAACCAAAACAAAACTCAACAGAGAAACTTCAACTACACACAACTCACAGAATCCTCATGAGCAGCAGCAAACGAAACAACAGAAAGATTCTTCCTCCGCTGAAGATTCCGCAAGCTGACACCGGCGACACTCTTCAGCGGAACCGGCAACGGCGAAACTCCGGCGAGAGGAAACACTCTCCGACGAGAATGAACCGAATTGAATCGTGCGCGACACGGCACAGTCGCCGTAGAGAGAGAAAATGACGACGCCATTGACGGTCGTCGCCGGAGTTGGTGGTGGTGGTGGTTGGTGGAAGGGAAAGGGGGAAAATTATTAGGGTTAGGGTTTGCGAAATGTAGACAAATGGACCGTCAAATTTTAATCTTAATTTGATCAAATTAAAATTCAAAATCAATTAAAATTAAAAATGAATTAATTTTTTAATTGAAGTGAGCGGATGTTTTCTGTTTTGTTTACTCGGACTGAAGAAGGAGAGAGGGAAAGTATCTGGGGTGTTGCGGACGTCACACGTAATTATTTGAGGGAGTGTGGGTCCCTGTGGATCCTGGCCTTTGATGGGGCCCAAATGACAACTCGGCAAGTATGAACTAGGAACTAGGAAGGAAAGGAAGGAACCAAGTAGACTAGTTCGGCAAACATCTGACCTGATCTGACCTGACCCCGATAATCGATCTCGACGCTAGTAGGATAGATCAATACACCAGGTTGTCTTTGTGGAACACGCCTAAACTAGACATTAGTAAGTGCTGAAATCGTTAAAAAAAATTGTTCGCTAATTTCAATGGGTGACGTGTGTTTACGGGGTTAAACCATTCCCCTCACTCAAGGAACTGATTCCATACTAACAATTTTCGTGGAAGCTTCGTGAGATAAAATTGGCACAAAAAAAAAACCTTGTTACCCATAACACGTGACATGTGGGCTAAAAAAAACATCTGTGACAGAGTAACTGTTGAAGAGTATAAAACCAGTGTTTGTACTTAAACTATGAGTTTAGACTTTTGGTACCAGATAATCAGCGATTCCGAGGTATCGATGTCCAATCTTGGTAGCTTGCTTCTTTGTTATGTTGGAGTCTCTATAATAAAAAGAGTCCAGTTTAAGTTGTTTGTTGGGCCAATGTATTACCCACGCTTCAGTCCAAGTGGCCTTCTGCGTGAGGGGGCGTGTTGAAGGTTTTAAACTATTTTGTGAACTTTTATTGTAAGTCTAGACTTCCGATTGAGTTGTTATCTAACAATATCTCGCCTTCATCATATCCAACAAGGGCACTTCAAGGCCGTCCAAAGGAAGTATGGCTACTTTAGTAACAGTAGTGAGAACGGACCCGAAACAAAGTATGTATGTAATCCACAATTTTTGGGGCAAAATATGCTTAAAACAAGGGGGTTGCTAAATGTAACCTAAAAAAATACTAGCGTAACCTATTTTTTCCATTTTTCTTCCACAACTACCCTTAATGATATCCCCTACCTACAACTTCTCAAAATAAACGTATAACACACATCTTTAAGCAAGTAACCCTAAACAATCATAATATCAAACACTAGATTGCAATGCAAGTAAAGAAATTAAAAAAAATATACACTCGAACATGTAAATCCTCAATTTCACATTTTGTACAGCATAATACTTTTGCATGTTTTTTTTTTTTCTTGTTTGACAAATCAAGTCAACTTGTGGATTAGCAAACCAAGCTCAAATTTTGGGGCAGGGAGATGCCTGTCCAATGTGAAAATTCACGATTACAAATACAAACAGAATGTATTATGTACTCCCTCTGGTCCAGATTAAACTTTCATCCTCTTTTTTAGGGTTTCGACTTTGTCTTCCCCATTCCCAAACTATTAAGTTTTTTTATCGAGTGAATTATAGGGAGACAAGATGAAGATGTTGGTGATAATTAACTCTTAAATTTATTTGCTAAATGAATCATTAAAAATTATTTATTAATTTTCCTTTTGAAGTGCGCAAAAGGGAGCGGGAAGTTTAATCTGGACCGGAGGGAGTATTTTATAAGCAATAAAGGCTCCAAAAGCATAGTAATTAAATTAAGATCTTGTGTAAACAAGCAAGTTCAGCATATATAAGAGCAAGCAACCCTAAACAATTATGGGACGTTCGAACTTGACGGAATCGAGCCAAAATAGCGATGAAATTGAGGAGATGATTAAGCCATGCCAGACGAAGTAAGACGTTTTTTTTTTTTCAAATGATGGAAGACAAATCTATATAGTAAAATAAGGTTTAGGGTATTTCTGTTATTTTGGGAAAAAATGGGGACATAATGGGTATTTTACCAGGTTACGTTAGTAAAAAAAAAAGTTGCGTTTAGCAATCATGTAAAACAAAAGTGACTTTAAATTTTTGTGTCAGCTCTTATGGTAATTTCATGGATTTGTAGCCAATAGAGTCATGTATTCAACAACTTTTTCGAAAAAGCCCGAATGAGCCTAAAAGCCTGGTTATTGGCCGACAAACGGGCCCAAAATAGAAGCCCAACGAGACCATGGGCATGTTTTAAACCACTAGCCCATCGCAAGCCCGACCCTTACCGGCCCATGACCCTTACACGACAACGGTTATGCGGAGCTACGTGTAATTAAGTTGCAGGCCCGCAAGGCCGGTGTGGCTCAATGGTTAGAAAAGTAGAATTTTATCCACATGATCTCAGGTTCAAACCCACTTAAGTAGGTGTTATGCTTGAAATCTATGTTACTCAAACACGACTGGAACTGCCTGGAAGTGTAGGAGGTGGATACGTGTCGGGGTGTCTGACACGGCTATTTTACGAAAAAACTTGATTTTTTCTGCCTAAAATGGAGTG
>JBBYHQ010349394.1:0-12053 GCA_038382645.1 Spergularia azorica
TGTTATATATGGTCTCTGTTTGTTCATTTTATTAAATTTTTTACATGTTGATATTGGTTATCTTATGCTGTGTAGGTTTAAATAATTATATGATGCTTGAATGCCTTTGTTACCTTGGAATGGTCAGTAAGGCTGTGTCATAATGACTATTTTTGTGGTTGAGGGATTTTTGACTTGCCCTTTTACTTGCGTAAACCAGCAGTGATGGGGGACAGTTCTCTTGTCTTATATAAGATATCTTGGCTGTATACATGCTTGGGGTGTTGCGCGAGGCTGTGTAGGTAGAGGAATAAATTGTACTCCACTGTTCTTCTTGAGCACCAAAAGCTTTAAGCAAAGTTTCTTCCTGTTAACTTTTGCAGATGGAGTTGATTTATATGGTACATTTTTTGTTGCAATGTCGGATTTAATTGTTACATCGGGTAAACTGATGTGTGTGTGTGTGTGTGTGGCTGGCGCGGGGGGGGGGGGAGTTTTCCTACCATTCACTGTTTTACCTCTTTGCGTTGATTTTATGTTTCCGACTTCAAAGGACTAATGCTTGTAGTCTTTGTTGTTCGGTTGCTTGGTATCCATATCTAGAATCATTGTTTCTTTGTATGGATCAGTCACCCGAACTGTTTGAAATACTTATTGATGCTTGTGTGGGTTTTCTATACTTTTTCTTATCCAGAATAGCGATTATTACAAAAACCGAGCCATTATGAATAGTGTAAAAGAGCTTGCTGCAAAGAAGGATGTGAAGGCTGTCGAGGAGCTTGCTAGTTCTGAGGTTTGTGTGAACTCATTATCCTATGTCCTCAATCGGAAAATGCATCTCAATGTAATGTGATGTTTATTCTTGAAAATCTTCAGGTGGAGAAGTTTATGTCTCAGTGGAACAGCAATAAGGCTTTTAGGAATACGTACGAGAAGAGTATCTTGTTGTCATTGGACAAGCGACAATTGAGTCGGGATGGGCGAATGAGGAATTTTGATGAGAAGCCACTCTTGAAGGTGGAGTCGCCAGCACCTTCTGAACCAGTAGCTGCATCTAGAGCGTCGAGCAAGCCGCAAAAAGAAGATTCTAAAACTACTCCGAAGTCAGAGAGTTTGCCGGTTGAAAAAGCTCAGACGGAAACTAAGAAAGGAAAAGAGTCGAAAGCTATTTTAGAACGATCTATTGAAGAAGACGTTTTTGTGGTAGAGAAGCCAAAGAAAGTGTCCAATGGTAATGAAATTGACGCCACTAAATTGAAAGAGATGAAGAAGGAAGAGGAGAAGGAAAAGCAAAGGCAGGCCTTGGAGAGGAAGAAGAAGCTACAAGAGAAAGCTGCACTTAAGGCAGCTCTCAAAGCCCAGAAAGAAGCTGAAAAGAAGCAGAAGGTGATTTTTGTTCCTGGTCACGCCCTATTCCTTGTTCCACGGCCCCCCATGTTTATGCTTTTGCATGCGTTTAATGTCTCCGTTCAGTGTTCACTAGGCCTGAAGCTTTTTAAGTCCCCCAAACTCTTTATTTTCTTCCACTCGTTGAGATATTTGAACTTATGCTTTCTTATCGCATGAATAGGAGAGGGAGAAAAAAATGAAAAAGAAGGAAGGACCAACTCAGCCAGCCGATGAAGAAGAGGCAGCTGAAAAGGCAGACATGGATGGACTCGAGAAATCTGATAATGCTGAAGAGGCTGTTGAAATGTCGGCTCCACTTAAAGCCAAGGAGCAGAAGGAGAATGCTCTCAGGAACAGGAAAACCGTAAAAAGTAGAGGTACGCTTCCAAAAGCCATACTCAAAAAGAAAAAGTCGGCTAATTACATGCTTTGGGCATCTGCTGGTGCTGCTGCTGTGGTGGTTTTGATGCTACTTGTCCTCGGCTTCAATTATCTTCAGAAACCACAGGTAGTCGGTTGAGAGATCTAGAGGATACTTGCCCCCATGTATGTCTAAAGCCGGGGGGCAATGTATTAGTAGTAGAGGAAGTTTATTTATGTTGTTTACATCCCCGACGTAAAAGGGGCTGGACCATAAATCTATGATGGACTCATCCGTAGCTCAGACAGTGCCAAGATGTTTCACAGAAGCGAGACTAGATACACTTCGTTTTAGGTTCTTTTTACTGTACTTGAAGTTTTGACATTTTGATTTTATATTTCTTATGTATTTTCGTCGTCTTTGGACTTTTAAGACAAACTTACAATGTAAACATTCGTTGATACTTACTGAGTATAATTTTGTTAGGTTACTTCTTTGTTTAACGATGTTCATATGTACTCTATAGTCTATAGAATAGAGACGGAGCATTCTCAAGATATTCACTGTTTCATAAGTGATGGCGTAATGCAAACACTCCCCCCGTCCCAAATTTTAAACTTCCTAATTCATTTGGATATCGGAGAGGTTTTCAAATGAAGTACGGAGTTTATAGTGGGACTGAGGGAGTAATCATCTAGTACTCGTATATGTTAACACTCGGTACACCACATTTTAGCAATGTTTAGGCTTTAGCCGATGTGGAAACTTTAACAGGTGCTCGGTGTTTGACACTGGATATTGAGTGGAGTGGAGTTGCACAGGTATTGAGTAGTAAGATCTTCGGAGAAGCCAAAATAACATCCGACCAAAGAAGGGATACGGGAAGCCGCTACTATTCAGTAGGAGAGACGTAGTTCAAAACGATCACACCCAAACGTTATCGGGTCCATAGAGTACGATTAAGCGGAATTCTGCTAGACTGACTCGCTCAGGTTCAAAGAGACAAAGAGCACCATTATGCGTAGGAGAAGGGATGCGGGAAGCTGCTACTATTCAGTAGGAGAGACGTAGTTCAAACCGATCACACCCAAATGTTTTCAGAGTACGATTAAGCGCAAGTCTGCTAGACTGACTCGCCCAGGTTCATAGAGTACCATTAAGCGTTGGTCTTCAAAACGACTGACTCCTTATTTTGGCGAAACTTGATTTAATATTACTTACCCAAGGGTGCAAACTTTGCTCAACAGCGTCCTGAGTGTTTCACAAGCGCAGACCAGAAAATGAGCGTGTTATCTCGAGTACCCATCATGGCTGCCACCATGATTGTCAGTCCTGTAATAAGGAGAGCTTCTCGATCACACTTTCTGTTTCCTCGCAATCCAACTTTCCCTCCATTTTCTCTCTCTTTCTCTTCTTCACCACCTTCTCCTTCTTCAGGTAACCATAACTTATCCTTTTATTTTCTGGGTATTCAAGTTTATTTCTTACTTTTATGCGATTTTACTGGTTTTATTTGCTTGCCCATTTAAACAATTAGATAGTTTAAAAAGTTCCGAACTTTGGTGAGTATGTGTTTACTTATATGTGTTGTTGTTGCATATGATCTGATTGAAGCATTGAACATTTGAACTGGCAATATTTCACTTGCCAATTTAGGTAAAGTATTACCAGATTAGAATTATAAGGTGTGCAGTAAAATGCCGGAAGTGATGTTTAAAGCAATTTTGGAATTGAGGAGATTGAGCATGAAGAATTTGAGAATGTGTTATTTGGTCGTGGTCATCAGGAGGTGGCCAGGTGGGTAGGATAATGTGCATAGTTCGGTTGGACCTGAGAGGCGCGTGCATGACTGAGTAGTTGGCGTTTTGAAAGCGTTTGATGAAATGGCATTGGGTGTTAGGATTCCGGGTTGTCATGATTGAAGTAAGTTGGAATCGAAGGGTTATTGAAAGCGTTTAGGTAGGCATAGGAGGATCTCTTGTTGAGAGATGGAACATGTTTAGTCATTAGGAACATTGAGAAGCAAAACAATTGAAATCTTCGGCTTGGACGGAATACGAGTCTCTCTTGGTAGTTAGCAGGGTAAGCCTGAGAGCATCATGTGTTTGGTAGGAACTGTAAGATCATCATCAGGGATATTTCGTAGGAACTGTAAGATCATAATCATGTATCTTGTTACGGTGTTTCTTCAGGGGGAGGAAGAAACACATGAAGAAACACAATATCGGAATGATAAGCAAGAATTATCAAATTTTCTTGTGTTGTGAGTGGTGCAATCTATGTAGACCCTAGATTGGAAGGTGGCGTTACTTTGGTGCGCACCTAGGTGAGTGACCTGTTGTATAGCTTTTTCCTTAATGATGTTTGAGCTTCACAAGTTCGGATCTTTCACATTTCCATCAAAATTTGAACTGCTAATTGGCTTTACCCAACTACACCACATTATCCCGGGGGGATGGGGGGTGGGGTGGGGTGGGGGGAGGGGGGGGGGAGGCATCACATTACCCCTTCCTGAAGACACTGTTGCTTACTGTCATTTTTTTTAGATAAGAAAAAATTGTATTAATGGTCAAGAGAAAGATACAAGAGTGGAGGACTAGGAATTTGTCATAATATTGCAGTTCACTTCCATCAGTGGTAACATTCAGGAGATTTGGTACATGAATATTTCAGCTTGACAAGCTATGTTGCATTTGCAGATACATGCCACTTAGCACAAGCAACAAAGAATACAGTTGATGTATTACTCAAAGGAGTTAGTGACAGAAGTCTTATCGAAGAGATCAAGCAAATTCTTGAAATGGTTCTGGCTTTTCTTCTTCATAATTTGTACATTCTAGATAGCCGTATATCTTCATACCGTTTGACTGGATGATCTCAAATTTATTGAAGGCTAATCGTGCGTCATTGAGGAGAGAAATTTTGCATACAGATTTTCTTACCCCTCCTGCATTGAATGAGGCAATGGCAGTTTTGACTAAATTAGTTGATGTGAAGGCTATTTCTAATGGAGGATATCCAGAGGTCAAGATCCTTTTTAGAGTCATTTAAAGCCTGATTGTTTGCAAAATGTCGTTTTTAACATATTCAAGCCTTTCTGAATTTTGTAGGCAGAACGGTGTCGACTTTCAGTTGGACATACAGAAGTTCTTACTACACTTCCGAATACAGTTGCAGCTTTAAGGTAGGTGGTACTGGACTTGGTGTTCCAACCTTTAAACTTTAGATAGTTAAAGGACCTGGTTAAAATTCACAGTTAATGTGTACTCTCTTTAGCATTACAGGGAAATTTGGGTTTCAACCACCCACTCATGGTGACTTCCTTGGATCAATTCTTGGTACAGGAATTGCTAGAGACAAGCTCGGGGATATTATTCTTCAGGCATGGTTCTAGTCCGTTTCATATGTCTGTTTCAGTTTTGCTGTTGAGTTGAAAGCAGAGAGAAAGTAATAGGAAGTTAAGATCTACCTTCAAAACAATTCAGCCTACTCATAGTCTTTTTGCCTTGATATAGTTATTACTGGACACAGATTGAAATATTTAAAACATTACCCCAATGTCTCACAGGCTCTCACCTACGGACTATGGCAAGGTTTGGGGGGGGGGGTGCATCTTGGATGTGTTGTGCCTTTGCAAAGTTAATTATACTATATAAATGTACTGTATGTGAAAATCAAGTGCAAAGTTATATCTTTTGGAGATATGTAATGTTTTATAACATGTGGTCCGCCTCTCATTTGAGAAACACAACTTTTTTTTTGGTGGTCTTACACTGGTTTGTTTGTGTTTTTGAGGATCGGAGGGGAAAGGGTTGTATAGAAAGTTGCAGGAGTACAATTTGCAATGTCCATGCTTACTTTTAGATATGTCCTCATATAGGCTGCTTGCTTGGTTTTACAGGGAGAAGAGGGGGCTCAGGTTCTTATTGTTCCTGAGCTTGTGGACTATATAATTTCATCATTGGATAAGGTATCTAGAATTCAACCAACTCAGGGCACCAGCAATGCTACACTGTTGAGTTTACCATATGCCATTTACAGCATTAAGATTACTGAACATGTGTAAGATTTACCTCAGTCAGTTTGTCTTATTTTCTGAGATTATATTCTCTGGCAGGTAGGTAATATTCCTGTCTCTTGCACATTGGTACCACTGGAAGCATTGGAATATGAACCTCCGAGGTTGGGTCTGTTTCTTTTCAAATCTTTCATTTCTGTGTTAGAATCTATGCTTGTGCATAATTGTTTTCCCAATACAGGACCAAGACTTTGAAGACTGTAGAATCATCACTGAGAGTGGATGCAATAGCCAGTGCTGGCTTTAAACTGTCTCGATCAAAATTTTCTGACTTGATAAGGTACTTCCATGCATGCTTTGCATTCGTTTGGATCATGTGTGTCACCGTGAATGTGTATAAATTTGGTCCTTTTTCATGAATTGTATGAGTTGCCAACTGGTTTTCATGTATGCACTAATGGGAAGTTTCAGGGATGGGCTATGACTATGAGTAATGAGTCCATAATAGAGCAAATAAGATCTTAACAGCCAGTTTTCTGTTCATCAATTATATTTTTCCACTAGCATGCTGGTACCACTGTGACTTTTGATGCAAAGTTCTAAACGTTGAGTCAGTGGTACTGACTGGTACATCTGGGGCGGTTTCTTGGACTCCATTTTGTTCTGTTAAATGGTGACTAATTTGTGGTCCTGATCATCCTCTTGTTCATTCTCTCTTATTTGTTGGTGCAGTTGCTATGAACTTTTCATGTGTGTCATGTTTGTTAATACTTGGTTAAAAAAGCTAGTTTTTATACCCTGTGCCTCGTGGACTTGTCATTCATACGGCAATTCCCATGTTCAATTCATCCATTTCACTTTATTGTCATTGTTCTTTTCAACACAAATCAGTTGGAGTTTTGGCTAGACTTCATTCTTGTCATAAGGTTCTCCCTTCAAGTTCATCTATTGATGACTTTTTTTCCTGATGAAGCCAGAATCTTGCTATCAGCGGTTGCATGCATCTTGTCATTGTAGATCATGATTCATGGCTTGTTATGTTTGCTCTCTCTGTCACTTCTTTTTTTGCTTTAAATTTCATCATCCGAGTAGAGCAAAGGGTTGTTATCATGTGTATACATGTCAAAGACAATCAAGAAGTGATTTCAGCTTTATACTGATTATATGTTTTTGGTGATGATTTTCTTTTAACTGCTGTAGCAAAGGGGATGTGCGCATCAACTGGAGTACTGTAACAAAAAATGGAGCAACACTTAAGACTGGTGATCTAGTTTCTGTGAGTGGCCATGGAAGACTTAAGGTATGTTTAAGCGTATTTTTAGTTTCATATGTAAGCTGTTTAAATTATTAATCCGATTTCAATAGGGTTCTACTTAATCATGTTGCAGATAGGAGAGATAAACACTACCAAGAGGGGTAGATATGCTGTTGAACTTATGCGATATCTATAGTGACCCAGTCTGCCAGTCATCGTTTGACTCATTAGCAACAATTTGCTGAGGTTAGGTATTAGCATAATTGTACTTCTTCAGTTTCTGAAGTGTTTTTTGCATACAAGTTACAAGCATGACATTATTTTTAAACATTAACTTTACGTTCCCTTCATCAATGCTGTTAATTATATCTAGATGTGTTATAGAAATATAAATGATCAATCATAGCTGAAATATTTAGGCCAAGGCAGTATTTTGGTTTTCATATCCGTATATGTTTAGTTCCACACTCGTCAGGCTGTGAAAGCTGCAAACTGAACAATTTTTTCCTTTGCTCTATACTGTTGCTCATCCAATGAGAAAGGAAAACCTACAAGTTTCGCCAACGTCTTCATAGACGTGATTGGTTGGTTTTCGTATCCTCCTATAGGCTATAAATAACAAGCATCATTTCAGGCAACGGTAGGCTAACTTTCCATCAGAACACTACATTATCATCAAGAAGTAAAATATCCAGTGCATAACGTACTCCCAAGGCTGGCAAGTCTAAAGGTCTTTGCTTTGCAAACTGCCAATGTGACGCAACACGCAAATACATCAAAAGGACCTTGGTACGCATACATACTGAAGCTGGAGCGCATAATGGATTTAGGCTACAAGGTGTAAGACATAAGGGGTGTGCAATCTTCATGAAAGGGCATTTATTCGAAATTGTATAATTAAGGTTATTCCTTGGACATAAAATCTATCCAGATTTGACATATTTGGGGTTCATAAGTGAGCAATGGATGGGGTGGAGTAGTTCAAGCGAGCTCGTGCCTTGGTGATTGTGAAGAGAGGAGTCGCATAGGTGCATACCATATCATGCCACATTTTTGGAATGGTTGCTAGAATTTCACTTATTTGACTGGAAATTCGGTTTTCGAGCAAGGATGCCACCTTGTGGGCATTCTTTTTCTAGCCAAACCCTTCATATTCATAAGCTGTTTCATTCTTCCAATTTCTTGCAATTGAATATATGCTTTCATCTTAGGTTTACACCTTCTCTATTGAGGATTAGTTCTCCGTGTTGCTTGATTGTATAGGCTTAACATGCAAGTTGTTCTATAATCCACGGGGATGGGGTTGGGGCTGGTAAAGTACTCATACTCCATTCATTATAGCTTGCAAGAGGTAGATAAACGAAAATTGTTACAATCAGTCAAACACTTGATAGTATGGTGGTAACAATCCGAAGTTTGTGCACATGGTGCCCTTGAGTGATTGTTATTACAATCAGTCGAAACACTTTTCTGTGAATGTTGGTATTACTATTGTATTGTAATTTGTAACTAATGAGTATGTATAAGTATGGATTATGGACTGATATATGCTTGCTAGTGTACTCTTCCATTTTCCAAGTCCCCTTTTAATACTGTATTATATCATGCATGAACCTGTATAGAATTTCGTTTACAAGGCCTTGATTTTGCATGCTGACTATATAGCCAAATGAACTCGGTTTTAGTTTTACTCGGACAAGGTCTCCTAACTTAAGGACTTTGATCTTTTTTTGCAGCATTTGACGTCTGTAATCTTGTTAGACCAGTAACAGCATCAGGAAGCCATTTTACTGATCAGGTGAAAGTTGTACACACCAAACAGAATCAGGGAATGTATAAAACCGGCTGTGGTGCTTATTGAGAAGGAGCTTAATCTAATTCCTTACTGGATTAAGTTTCATACCTGATGCCACAGTCAGTCTGGTTGTTCTCTGCCATAATCTTTCATGGCTTGTAGACCACGAGATCTTCTCTTCCGAACAAACCTATGTCGATATTATGTCAGTGGGTGTGCGTGTACGCTCACGCTGGGTTACCTTCAGTGTTAATCGTCTGAGTCCAGTTATTACTAGAACGGTGACCGTGTTCAGAATCTTCTCCATGGTTTGAGATCTATGGAGTGTTAAATTAATTATTACTGCTTTTCTTGATGAACATCAATTATTACTTTAAGTGGGGTTTGCTTTGTATAAATCAAATAATTGTACTATCATTTTTATGCAAATTATTGAGCTTTCCACTTTAAAACATCTCAGCAGTCAGCACTGAGGTAAGCAGAGCAGTCAACTGCCACTTACCACTTGCAAATTATTATATTTGTGGGGCCACTTTATCTCCAGGAAAGCAGCCGCCATACTCTGTTTATTAAGTCAGTTATTCTGGCGCCATGACACTATTTATAGTAACCTACTTTGTTCACTTCTATTTGTAGTACTGATTTTTCAGCAGAGTTTTTTTTTTTTTTTTTTTTTTTTTTTCTTGAAAGAGCAGTAGTTGAGCAGAGTGAAGAGTTCAAGAAAATGTCGGCCAGATCAGAAAGTATTCCTCTTTTAACTCCTTACAAATTCGGCAAGTTCCATCTTTCGCATAGGTGAGCTTTTTCTTTTATGCATGTTTTTTTCTCGTTGTGAACGGAGATCATCTTCGCTATTCTCAGTTTAGTCTGTGGACTGTGTCACTAAAACATTATTCTCACAATTGTGGCGAAGTCGCTTTTTTAATAATTATTGTTCTTGTATCATTTAGGATTGTTTTATGTCCATTGACCCGACAGAGGTCGTATGGAAATGTTCCTCAACCACATGCCATATTGTATTATTCTCAGCGAGCTACTAATGGGGGTCTTATGATTTCCGAAGCCACTGGTGTATCGGATACTGCTCAAGGGTAACTCTTTTTTTTTTTTTTTTTTTCGGGGTACAAATTCTTCGTATAGCTACAAAAACTGAAAATCTTCTGCTGTGTAGGTATGAACACACACCTGGTATATGGACTAAGGAGCAGGTTGAAGCCTGGAAACCCATTGTTGATGCTGTACACGCTAAAGGGGCTACATTTTTCTGTCAACTTTGGCATGTTGGCCGGGTTTCAAGTGAAGGTAACTGGTCACTCACCTTGGTGCTTGTTCAGTTTTGTTCTTTTCCGGCATCTCACGTACTTGTTCATGCCTGTTTCATAGTAGACGCAATCTCCTAGCTAGTCTCATCAGTGTTTTTGTGTTAACTCTATGTCGATTTTTGTGGCAGGTTTCCAGCCAAATGGGCAAGCTCCAATCTCTTGCACTGATAAGCCTGTATCTCCTGATCTTCAGTCCTACGGCTCAGATGCTGTACCATTCTCTACCCCAAGGCGGCTAGAAACCGAAGAGATACCTTTGCTTGTCAATGATTTTAGGCTTGCTGCAAGGAATGCCATAGAAGCTGGTAAACTTTTTGTTACTTAACATTGTTGGCAGTGATTAAATTTGTTTATCTTAATCATATGACCAGGACTGCATTTCTAAGTTTCTGCAAATTTCGCCCATTCTGCAGGTTTTGATGGTGTTGAGATCCATGGGGCAAATGGCTACATTATTGATCAGTTCATTAAAGATCAAGTTAATGACCGAACAGACCAGTATGGCGGAACCCTAGAGAACCGTTGTAGGTTTGCATTGGAAGTGGTTGAAGCTGTTGCCAACGAGATTGGTGCAGACAGAGTTGGGTTACGGCTGTCTCCTTTTGCCGATTATATGGGAGCAGGAGACTCTAATCCAGACGCTCTAGGCCTTTACATGGCTAAATCCTTGAACAAGTTCGGAATACTCTATTGCCACACAATTGAACCAAGAATGGTTAAGGTAGGGGAACTCAAAAAAGTTCCTCTTAGTCTTTCACCCATGAGAGAAGCTTTTAAAGGTACCTTCATTGCTGCTGGAGGTTTTAGCAGAGAAGACGGAAATAAGGCTGTCGAAGATGGTTACACCGATTTAGTAGCTTATGGTCGATTGTTCCTGGCAAACCCAGATTTGCCGCGAAGATTTGAGCTTAATGCTCCTCTGAACAAGTACGATAGAGATACTTTTTACACATCTGATCCTGTTGTTGGCTACACTGATTATCCATTTCTTGAAGGCTAAAGCTGCATAACCAATGTAGCAGCGACCGTATCAGAATCCGAAACTTCGTCGTTCTTCATAAATCCAAGGAAATTACACTAGTTGTATGGTGTAAGATTCAAGATTGTCTGGGAATTGAACTCCATCAGGTCATGTTCCTCATGAGAATGATACCTAATCAATGTTATGTAATGTAACTAATGCATTTTTCCTTTGGGAGGTTGATTAATAAACTCGTAACTAATTAAGAAGAAATACACGAGATTTGTGACTTTCAATCTTGAAAATTATCATGTATCTTTTACTTTCAGAGGCCAAAAGTAGCGATAGATGCGAAACATATTGATGCAAACAAGTTTCAAAACTGAGCCAAAGGTATCGCTTTCGGCGAACAACTTTTTTGCACAAAAACATGTTGAAAAGAGATATGCACATTATTATGGACTTATTGCGTATTAATGACCGACAGAGTCAAAGGCCAACAATGAGTAAGTCAAGTAATAATGACATCGAAAGCAATTTAGAGTAACATTCAACCTATGAAGCACGTACCTCTCCCAAGTGACGTGTTCGTGTTCAATACGGTCGGACACGGACACCGGGAGGACACTGGGAGGACACGAGTCGGACACGTCAGACCGGTGTCCGGTTTATTCTTTTTTAACTCGGACACACAACCCGGTTTTTTACACACAGGACACCGGTTGGACATCTCTCGGACACCTCTAGGACACAAAAAACAAACATTAAGCAATAATTTGGGCGAAATAGACATTGCTAATCTCGAATTCCTTAGCGTTTCCCTTGACATATTCAATGATCATGTGTGTAATATCTTCATTTTGAAATTGTTTGAAATTTGAAAGTTAAAAATTCTAATTATTTTATTAAAATAATAATATTTAATTTATTTTAATATATTTATATTAAAAAATAATAGCGGTGTCGGTGTCCT